>JAUYWV010091656.1:0-14748 GCA_032274565.1 Nematoplana nigrocapitula
CACCTTATATACGTTCGCCAACACACTTCCTATTGATGCAGCTAGCGACCAATCAGAAAAGTCGGAAAGACAAATTCTATTTTCTCCTGCATCTCTTCGCCAATTTACCCCAAAATCTTTACTTAGAGATTTTCGACCACGGAAAACACGATAAAGCAACTCTTTTTCACATCCAACATCTTTTTCCTTCTCTAAATTGAAACTTGAGCACAAATTCAACAAAATTTCGGCAAATACTGTGAACAACTGAGGGTGTGCTCGGGAGGTACCAATGTTTGGCCATCGGCTTTTACTGTGAACAAATTTTTCAATGCCTTACGGCGGGGGGGAGGGGGTGTGTGTTCGGGAGGTACCAATCTTTACTACTCTTAGCAGATGTGATTAATGAATTTAGTATAGACTGATATGGGCCTTGATTCCTGAGAAAACTCTTGACTTGAGTCCGCAGAGCCATATATTTCTCATTTTAACCAATGAGACGGGTTGATACTGACTTTGTAATACACGAAGATATAACTGGCATATAGCATGTTGACAAAACAGAACCATCTCTTCTTGTTGTGAAAATCGATCTCATGTCAACGTGACGAGTCATCTCCGTTAAGTTCCCACGTTGTTAAAAAGAAACTCATGAATGTTTCAGTGCATTGTCTTGCCCATTCACTTAATTTATGTTTGCAAGATTCAATAAAATAATGTATCAATGTGCTCGATACACTTAGCCTTGCACGAAATGTAGTATCAACCTGTTTGTTTCTCTCCGAAGCATCAACTGCTTTTCAACAAACTGAAAAATAAGAGTCTGTTTTGAGACCATTGTGCCGTATAAGATGGACTGTACGGACAAGGGCCATTGAATTAGCACTGAGTAATTACGAGACACTGAAGCAGACATTTGAAGAAGTCAATCTGATCAACGCAGATGATTTTGAGCGACGAGCGGGTGGAGTCTTGGCTCAGATGGAAAGGTTTAATACATATTTCGGGCTAAAACTTTGTCATCTCATTTTCACAAAAAACTGAGGCAGTGTCATGTAGGTTGCAGGTCAAGGTTGTCATACCATTTGCGAAATCCTGGAGTTCGCAGAGCTTGTGAGGACGTGCTTAATGGACCACCGTTCTGACGATACATTTCATCATTTTAAGTGAAGAAATCCGCGGAATAATATATTTCAGAGCCGTCGTTACTCGTTGCCTTACTACACTGCACAACGAACGGATGCTCTTGACATACTGGAATAGGCTGGAGAGGGTGCAGCTGGAAGCTGCCAGAGTCATCACAGGAGATATGAGAAGCTGTCCTAGAAGAGGCTGGGCTGGTCGATTTAAGAAGGGTATAGTGGAGGAGATGGGGATAATGGAGAGGGAGAGATGCCGGATAGGATCCGACACCAACAAGCGCCGTTATTGGGAACTAAAATAAGGTCAAAAGCGCCTCAAAAGGAATAACTGAAGAGAGGTGGCTAAGAGTCTGATTCACGAGATGGATCTGGAGGAGGTGAAGTGGTATAGAGATAGTCCGGTTATCGCTCTGTGGACTAAGGTAGAGAGTGCCCAGTGGATCATCGAGGGTGACAAGATTGAGGACCCCAACAGGAATAAGCCATCGTCAGAATCAGAGCGGTGGGCGAAGTGAATATTATCGTGTATACATCCGGATCGTCAGTCGAGGGGGTCAGGGAGGCGGGTGCGGGTATAGTTATCACCTCAGGAGACCCGGAACAGTTCGGTGTGACAGCAGGCAAGGTGGCTTCGTCATACCAGGCGGAGTTGACCGCTATGATGGTGACCCTAGAGTACATTGGGCAGCATGAGACCGAGTGACGGAGGGTGTTGTAGTGATGGACAGTAGGGCGGTCCTCGAGGCCATTAGGGGAGGGGTTTGGGGGGCTAGAAATGAGCTCCTAGTTGGCATCCTTGCTTTTTTGTGTGGTCTTTGTGGATGGAAAGGGGGTGGTGTTGATGTGTGGGCGCGAGGCATTGCGGACTCTCTGGAAACAAGAGGGCGGACAAAAGTTGGCGGGTGAAATGGGTGGAGAATCCCAATGCAAGGCTGCCTGCATGTACGACATCGTGAAAGCTTTTGTCCCAGGTGCAGAGTGAAGACATGGACCCATAAGAGGAGTGAGAACGTGTACAGGAGGGGTGTCAAGGAGGAGAAGGTGGCGCCGCGGTCTGAAGCCGCTTGGAGGCGGTCACCATGGTGAGCCTGTGGACGGGCACAACAGGGAGCTGATCGTGTCCAGCGGATTGAGATGGAGAGGAGGCTGGATCCGGGAAAATCAATTATAGATCCAGAAGTCACCATTTCCTATTACTGATTCTGTTGAGATGCAAGTGACAATGATTTTTAAGCGACGAGCGGGTGGAGTCTTGACTCAGATGGAAAGGTTTGATGTACTGTATATGTAACGTGTCATGAAAGTATTTATTTCATTTGGAATAAAACCTACTAGATTGCAATATTCGTATGGCACTACAGTAAAATGGGATAAATATTTTGATACCTCAAGTTTTTCGCAAACATTACAAAAAAGTATCGGATTGTCGGTCTCACATACAGTAGTCCTGTTGTAAACTCATACTTTCAAGTTTCATAATTCCGCCGACTGAAACAATATACACTGTCAAAGTTAACGTAAATGCAGTATTTCACAAGATTCGAAAAATGCATCTTGGTCAAGACCGAAGTGGTCCGAGCATAAGTCGAACAAGTAACTATTATACAAGTTCAGAAAGATATATATAACCCAATAACGAGAGAAGAAACTCTTGTTGTTATATCTATTATTATTAAGCAAGCTACGTGATTTCTGGGTTGGTCGGTCGCGTTATGACATAACACGTCGTCTGATTAGTCAGTTTGCTGACAGAGAGACTATGAGAGAGAGCCAGTCAGCGGAACTTGATTCACGATCACTCACTCACTCACACAGGATGGCTAGCTGGCTTAAGGCTGCACAATCAGCCAAGTGGTCTATTGCTTTTCTCTCTCACTCTGAAGCAAGCGGACACTGCCGAAGCCAGCGGTTAAACGCACGCCGAGCGAGTGAGCAATTGAGCGCGTTGTGCTTGCGTAGCTGCAGCGGGCCACTGGTAAGCGTTTATTGTAACTCGATTAACAACCACAAAGGTCATTCCTGAAACGGATGACAAAAAACAAACATTAAACAACAAAACCCTGAGTGATGAGCAACATAAATCACTAGACAACTCAAGCGGGAGCACTATGGGTATCACTGCAAAGATTTGCTAAAATCTTTAAATATATCTATAAAATAATTGTTGCGTAGTTAAGTCATATCTGGAGAAGTCTCATATAGCAGAGAAATAACATTTTCCTTAAATGAATGTCGCACTGTCCAATTTCAAGGGGCCATTCACAAATAACGTTACGCAGGAGCAGGTGGGGGTGTTTGCTTCTGCGTAACGCCACGTAACGAGAGGGTTGGTATAGCGGTTGCGTTACGTTATGCTAATATATTTTTCAGAAAACGGAGTACTTCATTGATTAAGTTTGAAAAATCGTTATGTTTAAAATTCCATACTTTATACGAAGTGTTATTTTTTCAAAAATGTGATATCATCCATAAAGACTTCTGAATCACCCTGTATGTGTGTGCTATAAGATTGATATTGTTTTGAACTTTATCTGAGTCAGTAGTGAACTTAGAATAGTTTACTATTTTTTATTCTGTGCTTCATATCAATAACTTTATTATACTATACACAGTGCCGTCTCTAGGGTAGGGACCATGGAGACCAAGCCATGGGGCCGGCCACCATCCGGAAAATTATGAAGGGCCGGCCATAAAATTTTACCCTATTTTTGTTTCATGTATTCTTCTATGTATAGAAAATATGTTATACTACTTTAATGTGTGACAGACATATCTAAATTTCTGCGACAGAAGTTTACATACATTCTTAATAGCCATTTGACAGTTGAAATATCTCGTCTCTATACTATTGTTTTCTATGCGTTTTATGTTTCAGTCACATTTTTGTAATAAGTAATTATTATTGCCGAGTGTACCAGGGATGAGGCTGAATATTTTCATAATTTACAATCTCTCTAAAATTTCCTCTCGACATCAACTGGTCGATATCAGATCCTTCAGAAACACCTTGAAGAGCTATCCGACCGCACGAATCTCCGTCTTCTAACTCCTAAACCATTGTCTCATACTCGATGGTCATCTCGAAAAGATGCATCAGAGTCGCTTGACAGATGATATGATGCTTTCGTTGATACTCTCCAGGAGATTGTCAACAGTCCGGACACTAAGCCAGGTGCAGCTGAGGAGGCGAGGGGAATTTTTAACAGTATGAAGTCTTTTGAGTTATGTTTCTTCACTGTTTTGTGGAATAAGATCCTGACAAATTTCTTTCGACAAGGTCAGTAAGCTCATGCAGGACCCTTAAACAAATATCAACAATGCAGTCGCGGCTCTCAAGGGTTTTCTGAAGTTTGTCCAAAATGAATGTGACAAGTTTGAGTACTAAGTCAAGAAGGCGCTAGACATCCCAACGCGTCCGCTGCCCTATTGTGCGCCTTCTTCCTCTTGGAGAACAACTAGCGCGTCCGCATCACACGCTTCTCAGTCCGTTTCTCCTGACATTACACAAGCTCTGAAAATGCTGAAGACAAACGCCTTTGAACCTGTCATAAGCTGTCTAGAGACAGAACTTGTAAGATGTCTCGAGCCTACGAAAAAGTTTGCAGCTTGTTCGGCTTCTTTCAAACTTTGTCTACTATGACCGCCGAAGACCTCGGCTTTTCTGCTCACTGTCTGGTTGACTTCTATCCGGATGATCTGAGTGCAGAACTCTCAGACGAGCTTCTTCATTGAAACATTCCCAACGCCAGAGAACTCTAAAGTCAGTCTTGAAAATCGTTATCTTGATCTGATTACTGTATAACTAAAAGGGTTAAATCTCTCTTTCCTAATGTTATGACAGCTCTACAAACATTTCTTGTCATCATGGTGAGCAACTGTGCAGGTGAAAGATCATTTTCAACTTTAACACATGTCTACTCCGAACTGCGACAAGCCATGTTGCAAACACGAATAAACAGTCTAGTCCTTATGGTCTCAGAGTCAGACATTCTACGAAGCCTAAACTTCGAAGATCTAATCAAAGACTTCGCTGCAAGGTTCCCTTGGTGTTCAATCATTGACAGTAAACTGAATATTGAAGTGAATATTCATTCGTTTTATCGGTTAATTCACCGGTGTCTTAGGAATTTAAACGAAAAAGCTTTTAGTTGAAGTAAGTACATAGCGTAGACGCATTTGTATAGTTATGCATCAATATATTGAGAAAGCTATTGCACATTAAATTCGTAGTTTTTTTTCCATTGTTTATACATAAAAAAATAAAATAACATAGAATGTAAGAGTTCTGCCGAAATAGTGCGTCATATCTGAGCTAAATTTTGTGAAGAAAACGATCAATAGATAGCCGCGTTATGTAAGGACGAAACTTTGCAACAGATTTTTATAATATCACACAGCAATGCTAAAATGCTTATCGATCGCAACTTAAATTAACACAACGAAGGTGGATCCGATGGTGAAGAAACGACACCAATTGGAATTATAGCGCAGACTCATCAGCTTGCCCAGTTTTCATATATAGCGTGCCACTTGGGAAATTACTTATGAAGTGTTGACTTTCCCAGCATTTATAAACACTGAAGTCATAATGTATAAGTCATTTTGCTATATAAAAAACAACAGTTTTACTGAATTTGAAATTTGACCCAAGTTACTCAATAATACTTTCTAAGTAAAAAAATAAGTTATTTTCATATGGTAATTTATAGGCAAATATCTTTTAATAAGTGTTTTAAATGCCTTATACCCTAAGTCGGGGTGCTGACTGTGGATCCCAACGATCCGGTCCAACTTTAGTACACGTCTAGTTTCGGCCTGATTGGGACTCATCAGGTGTACACAAGTGAAGGTGGACCGGCCGGTTTGACTTACTACTGGGAAGTCAAGCCAGGGGCTCCGAAAACTGTGCAGAATCACCAATTCACCACACAGGCTTATGGCATCACACCTTAATCTGTTTTAAAACCTAATGAATCCGTATATGATAAAGCTCTAAATTGAAATATGATTCGGGAATATGAAACCTATGACGCCTATTAACATGTCTCCGGTTTTTCTCAGCCAACAACATACGTACAATATATGACGGTATAATTTGACGGGCATTCCGATGATTTATGACGTAATGATGGACCATATAAATACAGAGAAATCGACACATTAGATCAAATTTGACAATATAATATCGGCCTGACATTTCACAGAGAGTCCTGACTTATTTTTAAATTTCACCTTTCAATGGATTTACAGAATCAGAAACGTTCCCTCAGAAAATCCCTCTCGTATCCTCTAATACGAAAGCAAAATTATATTATTATACTGTATTTAGAATATAATGTCTACAATGCGCTGTGAATAATACCGTGAACAGTACAAGTGAGTTTAAACGAGGAATTGGGTTATGGCAAGCAGCACCTTAGTGAGATTGGACAAGCTTTGTAATTCGAGAAGTGTTGAAGTACCCACAAGATTAATACAGTATGTTAAGGCATTGGTTAATTCAGTACTTTTTACGGATGTGAGAGCTATAACACTTGACAATAAATCAACTAAAACGTAGTAGAAGCTTGCAATGTGAAGATATACTACATCACGTGGAAGAAAAGAAGAAAAATGATTATGTTTTGCAAAGGATCACGGAAGAAATCCGGGGTAACAACAGGAAAGAGTGATAACAACGAGATCAAAAGAAGAAAACAAATTAAGTTATTTGCTCATCAAATTAGGGCTAATACGTACAGAAGGAAATAGAAAGTGGGAAAACCACGAATAAATTGGAATTGGAGCGATAGTTGAAAATAATGGAGCTATATGGTTTAACGCAGAAAGAATGTATAAACTCTTCGCCTACTTACCCGTTTGAAATGTAATGTCTGAACTGTGCGGTCTTCTCACCAAACACCTTCACTTTCTACCGGCAACTACTGTATTATCCATCCAGGCGACACACATAGGTACGTCCAAGCACATATGATCTCCATTAGAAGTGAGAGACAGAGGAGATGATGGGTGACAGAGAATTTGTGTGATGGTAACAACACATTGAGGAAGCGAGTCGCGGTGAGATTGGGCAGTAAGCAGATTGACAGATTTGGAGAAGCAAGCGAGCGCGGGTAGACGTTGTTCACTAGTGAATTGCATCACCCCAGACAGAAGAAGCACTAGCAGTTATAGGGTAGTGTGCACTACTTACTACAGGACAGGGAACCGTCGACGACGATGACGACGTGACGCGCGCGCCCCGTTGTCATGGCAATACTAAATGGATCCTTTCGGTCCTAATTTTATTAGGCAGCTTTATTGCGCAGCGCACCTATCCAAGAGAACTGCTGAACAATCCACTACGCGATCTCCTCGAGTGGCCGGCAGGGGCGATTAGATGGGGGAGAAGACAGATCAGCGGAACAAGGAGCACAGGAGGAGCAGTACAGGGCTCCTCAGTGAGGAGTAGTCAATGTAGAATGCACGGGACGGGACAAGACGGACTCTGAGTTACGTAGATCATACACTCAAACAAAAAGACCGTTCTCTCTCCTTCTCTCCCTGTTCGCGTCCGTCCGGTGTACTTTGAGATGGCCCCTAGCAGCGAACTCGCTCCCTTCGTCGTTCTTCGAGTCGTCCTAAGTGTTCCCCTCTCCCTTCTCTTCTTCTGTGTGTACTACTTGAGAAATTAACCAACACATCCGCGGGAAAGTGACAATCGCGAATTGACTGACTGTGTGTGTCTCTTGACAATCTGGATTTTGCGGGGGTGACATTTTTTGGGGCAATCGAAAGAGGAGACGCGTCCGTGAGAAACAGAGAGAGAGAGAGTAGAGGGAGAATGGGGGAGGGAGGTGGAAGACGGCTGAGGAAGGAGAAAATGAGTTTTTGCCTGGAGCTAACAATGGTTAATTCTAACTAAACTAAATTGTCTTAATCAACCTATAGGATTGAAAGATACTGCATCCATCAAGCTTGCTTGCATGCCTGCCTCCTAAGTAGTACAGTTCGCCAGGCTATGATTGTCTCAGCTGTAATGTCAAAATACCATTTATCTTTCAACAAAAAACGACGTACTACTCGCATATCCATATATACTCTTGAGGCGCTGCATGTTCCAACAGGCAAATTCAGTGAAGGAGGCTGTGGAATTACTGTCAACTTGTCAAGGCCACATTTCAGATTTCCCACCCACTCTCTCCCCAGACGGGTTGTGTTTTTGCAAGATTTTCACATTGCCAATGTTTTTCGGAGCTTCCAAGGGACACACATTGAGGACACATCCTCCTGGGAAATGTTGTGAGATACTTCCTAGGTGATGCTTTTCTTTTATACTTCGACCCGTAGAAAGTTTTTTTCTGAAGCACTCAGCTCCTTTTATTTGATTTTATATTAGTACACTGTTCAGATGCAAAGTTTGAGATTTCGCACGGGGTTTTAACGCGATTGAAAGTTGTGACATGTGAACGGTTAGCTAATACAGAAGACAGCTTTGGTCATTATTTTAAATAGAATATAAAATCTGATATTATTTGTTGAAGCAGCTGTCAGTTTAATGGGGTAAAATTAAGAGATTAGCTTGTTGAATAAAGCAACACCGTAAAATAAAAAAATACTTATAGGGAACTAGAACAGACACTCGGCGGCTGTCCAAGATCAGACTCGATTGAAGATAAGAAAGGATGACCGAGGGACGTATTGGACTCTAGCGCACGGCATAGAAAACTCAATTTCGATACGGTTTAGAAAAAATGGGTGTGACCTAGACTGGATCTTGCAAATTCGAATCAATATCTCGTCACACTGACTATTATACTGTTTATGTACAAAGATAAAGTAAATTTATATTCATTCAAACTATGACCATTTACTGAACATAAGTACTTTGCTAGTTTTAGACAGTTCGGGTAAAACGTCGCTTCTGCGGGTGCAAATTGAGTTTTTGGCTAGGGAGGGGGAGCTCATGTGGTCATGAGTGTGCTAGTTGTTTAGCATAAATAGCAAAATATTTGACCTCTGAATTATGAAACAGTGATTTGGTAATTAACTGAAGATCAGTCAAATAGTACTGATTGGCAAAGCAGAGCCTGGCTGCATTAAACAATACTTTACCCTTCCTTTCGTCGAATGCACTGTACTTTGCTTATTGGTCACTGTTATAGCGCTTCTTGATGCAATCACAACCTGTCGTTATTGTCCGTTTCAGAGATTTTACAATTGTTATTCGAAGGATGTGATTTCAGCTATTTTTGCAAATGTGTTTTGTCGTTTTATTTCTACTTTCGGTAATTGCGACGATTTTGAAATTCCTCCTTGACGCGCTTTACTATAGTGCTCAGCATATTCAAAATATCTGTCACCATTTTCATTATTGCCAAACTTGAACATATCTTCTTGGAGGTTTCTGTGCTCGCCAGATCTCAAAGTCAAACGAATTCGTAGCACAAAAATAAGCGTTCGGGTTGCGCAAAAATACATATTGTAAACCATTGGGATGAAAATGAAAATGACATTGCTATAAAGAGTCAGAAGATATTCCATCAAGGTTTTAGCCCAATAGAGATCTTTTTCTTGACGTCCCAGCTTCAGAGATGAAAAATGGTAGCCAAGTATTCAAATCGTCAATTGTCAATTCCTCCAGTGACTTGTGACTTCGTCGGGACTTTCCGCAAACTTAAACGCAGCTTTCCGTTTGTCTCCGCGACGCACAGGTAAAAGGTTTTCCGTACGGAATCACCCTTTTTAGCAGTGTTGAGGTTGTATTTCTTTGCGGTCAAGTAGTCGATCTCCTCATCGCTAGTACACGCAAACCGTTCTTCTTCTCCATCTTGATCGCTATCACTTCTAAAGCATCGGCAATAATCTAAAGTAGACCATTTAAATATCGTTGAACATTCTGGATTGATACTTGACGCAATGAATATAGCTTATTGCACACGCACCTAATTAAACGGTTCGATGCAACAATTCATGAACAGTATATACTGTATATACATTTTGTATATAGAAGAAATGAAAAGATATATAATATTCCATAGATATAGATATATATATATATACGAGTATAGTAAATTTTTAAATTACAAAATTTATTGCAAAGGATTTATATGCTGAATATAGTTCTCCCGTACATAGCAGAAAAAAACTGGTCTTGAGTTCAGGAGGGTTGAACTCCTTAAACTCCCCTTGGATCCGCTATTGATATTGAATTAGACTTAAGCAGAAAAAAGAAAAACAGACAGTAGAGATTTATATATTTCAATTGCTAATGCGTTGAATTATGTATCGTACTAGCTGGTACCCTCTGCGTTAGCAGGGAGGTAATAAAAAGCTTCTTGTCTGATAATTTCGCAAATGAATCTGCATTTAGCTCATATAGTACAAACGCCTTATACTCGTACATATAGGAGTGGAAAATAATCACGCATCAAAGCTCTACTCGCTACCATCGATCAACAAAACAAACACCAAACAAACAAACCGCTGCCAGATTCGATTTCGTCCTTAAGAGTCTTATTCTGTAGTACGAATATTGATTCAGCATTGCAGCCATCGCCTACTGCAGAATTCAAATTCATACGACTACTCCTGTACAGGTTAACCAAGGGGTAGAACACGCATGCTGCTGGTAACCATCTCGAAAAAAGCGCGTTCGTTTGAGCCCAGAAAATATTAGAGAGAGATATTTTTTAATTAGTTCATTGTAAAGATAAATTACATTAACTTTAACTTTACATGCCACAAAATGCATAAATATAATGAAAGTTCCGCGTTTAATATTAATTACTTTTCAGATGAGGTTGTAAACAAATTATTCACAAAAAAAACTGGATGAACACTACATGATCCTTTTGAGCTCTATGGACACCCAAATTCGTCATTATGATGAGATTTTTTAGAAAATGTCGGTGCAATAAATATTCGGGGAGACAGAAAGGCTGACAGCTGTGCCCACTGATATTCTGCTGCGATTTGAATAGGTTTGCTACGGCAAGAATCCATCAACAATAAACAGACCAGTATAAAAAATATGTTCTCGATAACGACCCATAAGCACATGTACATGCACAGCCATTACTGGTTACATAAAATTTCCAAATTATATTGTTATTTCTTGACTTCTACTGTTGAGTAGTATATATAATTTTCGCCATTTTCCTATGACTCGGAAAACCACCATTGGACCCCTTTTTTCTACATACTGTAGATCACGATTGCTTACCATACATTGTCGGTATGAATGAGATCAACTGGTTCAAGGACAGCAACGATAGCGATGGAACAAAGCGGGTTTACAGTAAATACATACTGTATAGGTCAAGCATGCCAGCAAAGGGGATAACAGAGACGAGACATCAAATTTGCAAAGTATCACTAATGCAGGGTGCTAGTCGAGTGGGTGAACAGCCAAACATGTATAGTAGACAAATATGGGGAAATGAGCGTCTGCATTTTTAGTGCTTCTATGACTCGTTCAATGTAATGCCTATTTATTAGTGAGCATTCTGATAAGGATATACTCATCACAATATGCCTTACTCACTAATTAAAATTGAATTTGTCCATAAACGCAAATTAGACAAATATTTTAACCAACTACTACTTCTTTTTCAAAATTGAGTAGTGTGTCACTTTCTAGCTTTTCATTAAAATTTTTGGGAACTTTGAATAATTTTGGGAACCTAAATCTCACAGATTACTGCATTTTAAGCATATAATATTCAAACACTTATGGTAGAATTTTGTGATAGAAAGCAACTATGCGCATAGCATAAATGACTTTATCGTGAATATGTGCAAAAATGTAGCAAGTTTTCTTATCTTTGTCAACTACAGCATAATGGCATATCACAATTTATAAGAATTATGAAAGAGACTAACCTTCTTACCCCTTCATATTAAATGCGTTTATTTTATACACAAAAGAACACTTTTCATTCATGTTTGGATTACGACCCATTACCGAACACTTCTGAATGCAAGTGGATTTTGTGGACCATATTTCGATCGTCGGGGAGGGAAATAACAGGTTAAAACATCACTTGATGATAGTTTTTTTAAAGGATATTTGTATTTTCTTTTGTTTTTTAGCTAAACTGTTTGTCGGAGAAAAATAGCAAAGGATTTTCTTTCTTATATTTAGAAGATCATCTTACAAATATTTTTTATAACCATTAAAGTAACTAGCTGTTAGATTAGATGAAATCAAACTTATTGATATAATGTAGAGGAATCTACGTAAATCCTTCTGTTGACTAAGTCACGGATTCATGAAAAAACTAGCTTTACTGTCGATTTCCCAAACTTTTTTCCCAGCAACACTATTTTCAAAGCAGATCAATAAGTCAGACTGAATTAAGCACAATAAGGCGTCATACAAATTGTGATTCATAAACGGTGGCAAATTATTCCTGTTTATCGATCAAGCATTCAATTATTTATCACAGCGACACGATTTAAAGACAGACAAACAGACATACAGACAAGGGCATATGGCTGGATAGATAGACGGGCACACAAGAAGTGCGTGGACACACCTATACTGTATATAGGGAGTCAACTTCTGATAGGTAGAGACTACTACAGGATACATCCATGTGGACAGGTACAAGCATTTTCATTTCATGGGAGCTGAAAAGTCTATAATAACACGGAGTCAGCACAGTTGTAGACACAGTTAAATGTTAAAACTCACTACAAAAATTGCCTCATTAACTACGACTTCTGTTTTGCCTTCTTCAGAAATGTCTTTGGAAATATTCTCATCGTAAACACTGTTGCTAGTTTGTAGTAGAAAATGCACTCTTAACGTTTTACACACACCCCAATCAAACTTATGTTCTATAGAAAACTATTTTTGACAGCAATCAACCAAATGTGTGTTATTGTAGTGAGTTCCAACATTTCATTTCATTCGAGTATATAATGCTCAATTTAGTGGCAATCTTCTACTGTATATTCGTACACAGATGTGCATCTCTTCCGTCCCAAACATGGGAGTACAACATAGTAAGCCGTACACATGTCTTGGTTTACAACAAAAGCCTCCCGATTCACGAGATAACAAACTTACTCTCGAAGAGTTGATTTTTGCTCCGGAGGACTGGAAGAGAGACATTGATTGTCAACAACGATTTCAACCAATTCAATATATCTCTCTCTCTATATATATATATTGAATATACTGTACATTAAATAGAAATTGTTAAGATATAATTACAGTATCAGCGGTAATGACGCCAGTCAATCGCTTATTAGCTGAAAGGTCAAGAATTAAACATTTGAATTGCACTCTTTCCAATTATAACATCATTTTTTTAAAAACATTTGAAATAAATGGATGTCATAATTGTGTGTCGATTTGTCCATCAAATAATAATTATTTGTTGAGCATTTCAAGCGTCACATTTTGATAGTAAATCAGTAAATAAAATTCACCAACTCTTTATTATTGTTTAGAAATTATTCCTGAACTGCCTACACCCCAGTTCTGTTGTATACAGTATAGCCATAGACATACCAGGTAAACAGTAATCTCATAATTCTACATATTCTTATTTGCAACTGGCAATTCGTATCAACATATTTGTGTGAATTTGAAAAACTAAACTTGTTACAGCAATTATTTACAATAACACAAAAGCTAAACAATTTTGGCTTTTCACAGTGTTATTTTTTGTCAGAAATATTTTACAGCGAGTAGGTAGGTAAGTAATATCAGACGACGCCTGTGCTATGCGAGGACGAAGTCTAAGGCACTAATCAAGAATAGCTAGCATCGAGTTCTGTTCTAAGATTTATAGAATTTTCTGTTCTTTTATATGAATGGTCAGAATAATATTCGGATGATATTAGCTTGAGCGGTTGAAATTTCAGTTTAGCATGCAGTATACTGGAAATATCAGTTCAGTTAACTGGCGAAGCCTAGATAAATTCTGGTTTGTGTCAGTGCGGTGTTAGTATGATTGTGGAATATGGAAGAATTACCGGAAGATATTGTCGATTACATGCTTGGTCATGTGAATGTAGATGGTGGAGACAAGAGCAAGGACGAGGACCTCATCGTGGTGCCTATGTGGAACTCCTGCAAAGGAGGCGAAGAGTCGAGCGCAATCGCGCATCCCGCGGGGACCTTTTCACTCGGGTTGGGCTGTCAAGCGCGTTTTTCGGTGCAGAGTCAGGAAGTCCGGCACACTTGGCTCTGCTTCTTTTCGGTGCCGGAGATGTTGAGATTAATCCTGGACCTAGTTAGTAAGAGAGGTTTTCATGCCGCGAGAAATTCAGGAAGAGTAGGGAGGATCCGGATGATCCCGGGTTAACGTCAATGGCCTCAGATCGCTCATCACTGAGGTGGAGAAGATGCTGCAAGTCACTGATAATGAAGTCATGGCCGTCCAGGAGACCAACCTTACACCTAGCGATAAGTCACCACTATCAAAGGTTACACAGGCCAACCGTAGAGATAGGAGGGTCGGGAGAGACGGTAACGCCAGAGCAACACCACATGGCGGTGTGTTGATCTATTTAAAGAAGCAGTGCATGTCCATGGAAGTACGAAATATTAGACACGTCTGGAGAGCTAGAACGCGCCAGGGCCATTGAACATACGGCAGTGAGACTTGTGTCGGGGGACAATAACAAACAA
>JAUYWV010091667.1:0-14743 GCA_032274565.1 Nematoplana nigrocapitula
AGGTGAAGAGCGGAGTGAAATCGATGACTCAATGGCTAGCACGGCCTCTGATTGGCTGTACCACCTTTAACCCCGCCAAGCGACGGGTAACCTCTGAGGTTGTTCTTACATAGCCTATGACCACCGCGAGACTCAACAGTACTACTATGCAAAGTTTCATCCTTGTAGCTTCAAAACTGTGGCCTCCAACTTTACACAAACAAACAAACAAACACTTCATTTTATATATATAGATGTGTGTATCCACTGTAGTATAAAAGCTATAAGTTCAGAGTGGAATACTATACTATCTTCGTCAAATGTCAGAAATACTTTATGGGAATATCTGCGCATTAAGTAATGTCAAATCCAGATCTTTTTAACATGAGGATGTATTGCTAAAGAATAAGGATGTGAAGAAGCTGTTGAAACAGAGGGAAATTAATTCAGCCAAAATATAAGCACCTTCAAAAACAATCAAGACTTTCCCGTGCATGGTCTTGAATTGAACCTAGGTTGTCAAAATTAATAAACATCACCACCTCGTCCGCATTCTGGATCACTCTAACTCTTCAGCTATTGTTTTGCATTCAGCAAATGTATTGATTTTCTTTGTTTTAATCTGTCATTGTTTATTTGTTGGCGCCCCAATATGTTAACTTGATCTGTTAGCGCGTTGACGGCTATGGATAAAATAGAACTCGCAATTTTTATATATATACCAAACATAGCTGGATTAACAGATATTTTATTTGTCAACATTGAATCGCTTATAGTCATTCAGATTCACGATACCTGAGCCAATAGCTGTTGGTATCATTATACGCTCTACCCTACAATTACCGTTCCGATAATTGAATTCGTCAGGGTGTCTAATACAGTACCATCAACCAGAGACTGATGGTTGGACTGGGTTGGGGATAATCATGACATCTGAGTACTTCTCCTCAACTTCTGCCATTCGGTCCTTAGGTTTGCGACGACACCATGAACTTGGGCATCTGTTATCGATCGAGAGGTCAGCTCTATACTACGATCAGCCGTGAATACTTAACATATCTCCTGGACTTGTATTACTATATTACGCACTGAAGTGCTAACTAAAATGAGCTTTGCGGGAGTTAAAATCATTAAAATAAAAATAAATTTCAAAACAATTAATTGAAGTTTCATACAACATTCTATAGAATCTATCCTCACACTGACTGAATTACTAAGATTAAGAAATGTCTCAACTGGAGACCGTCGGCGATTTTTCATAAATCTATTCCAGGTCAATAGGTGACAATCCTCATGGGAATATAAAAATCAACCATTGTGTAATATTATCTCGCTAAAATTCCATCCGGCGTAAAAACATTTATTTAAACTATACGGGACACTCCTTCCTCAACCCTATCCTACCCGGGGGGGGGGCGAATCGGACCACGCTATTTTGTTTTTACTGGCATTTTTGAAATATAAGACGCAGCAACATGAGATTCAGTTTAAATGAACATATTTGTATCTTTTGGATAATTTTTTGATACTGAAATTCAGAATAATACTAACATAAAAATTGAATTTATAGATTTGTAAATATAGAATAGTACTAGAAATATATAGGACATATCAATTGTAATATACACTATATAAAATGAATATTTCTGACTTAAAAATAAAGCGCATTTTAAGAATAGGAGATAACAATTGTGAAATGACATAACACGATAATAGACGAATGTCACGTGGTAAAGTTAGACCACTAAGACGACTCTGTCATAAAATTGGTGCAACTAACTTATGTTTGTACACTTAGGACAGCCACTGTCAACGATCATACCTACATACAAAATTTCAAGGCTCTATCTAAACAGGGGAGCGAAATATAAGGCGCGGGCCGATCCCCCCCCCGGTTTATGAGTGCGTCTTTTAGCCCGGGTAGTATAGGATTAAAATATCGCGTTTACGTTATAAAAATCCAGTCAATATAAACTACTTATAAAAACATAGTAGTAAAAACTATACATACCTAAAAATAGTAATAATCTACTGCAGGGGAATAAATACCGTTACAGTAGTCTGAGTGACGGATTGTACACGCGCTCTTACTTCTCGTTCATAGTCGGCCTCTCTTTTCCTTGATTAGGATAGCCTCTGCATTCTTGGTGTCGATTTGGTGCGCTCCTTTGAATAGTCTGCACGTTTGCCTCCTGGATTCCATCAATCCAGCGGTGTGTGGATACAGCAGTAGATCTTCTCTCATGCTCCTTCCAACGTTGTTGGAGATGTCGGCACGTGTACCCGACGTAGTGACCTTGACAGGTCTGCCATATGAACTGGTATACCACGTTGGATTGTGTCATTATGGATATTTGGGCTTTATTGTTATTACACACCATTGCCAACTTCTCTATGCGTACGGCCGTTGGGACACGAACCCTTTCTCATCGCTAATTCTGCAAGACGTCTTCAGTTCTGGAATCGACCCATGGCATAGTTAGTGTCGTGGTTGTCCTGCTTAAAATGTTTTTTTCATTCGGCTGGTTCGGCTGTTCCGCTGCTTTACTTGTTTTATGTAAAAGTAGTATAGTAATTATTTTATTCCTTCATTTGTGTTCGATAGAGCAAATCCGTTTATACCCACGCGCCTTTGGCTATATATTCAAACATACAAACAATGTATCCCTTGATAACCAAATAGGCAATACTAAATGATATTTTTGCAGGTGCCCATTGGCCGTTCTTAGCGCTGTTATGATAGCAGTCTGACAGGTTACATTGCCATGAAGTATTTAAAACATCTTTGAGATTGTGATTGAATTCGTTCGGAAATACCTGCAGAGTCTAACCCTCACCACTAATTTGCTCATCTTCTCTTGGGGATAACCGTGAAACCTCCAGTGCCTAAAATGTTTAGCGCTGTACAAGACACACATGGGCACATAGATTTACACACATTGAAAAAAAATCATTTTAAATTTTATTGTATTAATCATAGTCTATTATGTTAATCTAAGACACCTAAATGCAAAGTTTATCTTAAAGCTCAAATGTCGCAGAACATGCTGCTAGTTTATACAATTCGTTCGAGTTTTGGTGATGTTGTCAGCTGTGTTGTCACAACGGGCGAAAAGGTTGCCGAAGTGCGCAACTAATCTGAGTTAATCGAACCAGAGTTTCGTACAGTCGACACTATGCAAATTGACTCGAGGGAGAAACAGATGCGTAATCTGCAAGGATTAGTGAGTTTCTATCAGGTGAAGAGAATATTATTTAAGCGACAAATACACTATTTTCTTGGTTACATTCACTGTCTTTACGAGTTGTGCTAAATTGCAGTTGTGCATATATATTTTAACTGGCTAATATGCTCACAACGACACGATCTCTTTTTCTTTTATTAGTGATAACTGTATGCTTGTTTCACTTTGGAGCGTCTGGTAAGTTTGGCATCAAGTGGTGAGATTTAATTTTCATTTATTGCTGGAGAAAAAATTTCACTTTAATAGTCGTTGAGGGAGGAAGAGATGGTTCACTTCCCTCGGGATGGAAACTTTAACATATAAACCACGACACATTGATGTACAGTAGCATTGCGCTAATTGTCTAACAAAATTCAAATTGCACATTCTTAAAGCAGGCGATTTATCATCAGCATCATCTATTATTTATCATCTTCATTCCGAAGGTTAGAACAATGCTTGCGCCATGCATGTCTCTTCTCTGCTCTCCATTTAGCTTCTCCAATAGTTGCTATCCTACTCCAATTTATTTTACATCGTCACTCCATGTTCTTGCCTGCTTTTCTCTGTTTCTTTTTCTTTCGATCGACCCCTAAAAGATTAGATGACGCAATCTACCGATAGAACATCGATAAGTAGATGGTGGGCTGCAAATATTGGTTCTCTTTATTTGAGTAGTTCTTCAGTTTCCATCATTTACAATACTTTTTCGTTCAAAACCTTTTCAGTCCAATTGACTTTCAAGATTTTCCTATTAATAGCACCATGACTTGAATTCTTTTGCAGTAATAGAGATGTGTATAATAAATGTGTTCAGTAGTCTTTTATTTAATGTGATGTTTAAATTTTCTTTCAGAAAATCTATACATTCTATAAATCACCTTTCGTCTTGCTATTCTTCGTTTGACTTCGCTGACGCATTTACCATCATCCCTATTCCCATTGTCATGGCATATGTACTGCTTTACCATTTCCAGTAGTTCTTTATCTGTTCTTTATTACTTTCTTTGCTTATTGGCATTGATTGATTGACCTTACTCAGCTGAGCAGGAACTCCCCTCCCGGGCTGGTCCCTTGTGTGGTAACCGGGAGGGGTAAGAGGGGGATTTCGGTGACGCTCATTAGTCCGAAAGCTGGCCGTTGGTCGAGACGATGTGGAGTCCACCAGTCCGGAGGTAGCGGTTCGATGAAGTGACACCGTAGGAAACCGGTATTTAAGGGCATTCCGTCCTGTCCTAAGCGCTCATCCGCATCGTAGCCCTTGGCACTTCCCAAGGGTAGTATAACTTTAGTAGGCGATTTGCCGCAATGCTTAATCACTATACTATAGAGAATAGGGAATTTGAAAAGCGAACCAACGACATGCTTTGATCAAGACACCTACGAAAAGGCCCTAACCAGAGGAGACAACGACCCAATAGGAAAGATCGCCTAGAAGGATGCCAAAACAAGGCTGAAAATAATAAAAAACGCGAGTGAACATAAAGTTGAAGAAGTAAGTAGAGAGATATGGAAGAGAGTCCCAGAAAGACCACACTGTGTGAACGAAGCGAAAGTCATAGTGTCCCCTGAACTCGACCAGATCAAAAGAACAGATAACGCGACAGCATTACCTACTCAGCATTACCCTACTCACCAAGGGTGGTGGTAGGATGGTCTTTTGTTTGTTTTTCAATGAATATATAAATAAAAAAAATAAAGTGTATTTACGAAGGTCAGCCTACTACTGAAAAAAATCAAAGAAGCAAGAAGCTACACAAGAGTTAAATAAGCTCCACAAAGCTGATAATATTATATGGACAGACGGCTAGGTGTTAGAAGGAGTGAGGAATGGCGGAAACGGAATTTTTATAAATCTGGAGGGGGAAGAGGACATCACGATCAGTAGGTCAGCGGGAAAATTGTGCAGCAGCTTTGCTGCGGAGAAAAATACTATTCATACTGCGCTGAAGAGAAAAGATACGAAAACGATCGAATCTGCGGAGTTGTGGATTTAAAGACACTTGCTTCGAGTTAGCTGGAGAGAAACAAAGTGACGACAGAACTGAAAATACCAAAAGGGCTTTTGATATACAGTACATCCAAAAATATGGGCTTGACTATTTTGGACACATGTGCTTCTTTCCCAAATTACACGCAGAAAGCTGGCATTTTTCGGGCACGCCATTAGAAGAAATGGTATTGAAAAAAATGCAAGGAATGGTCGAACGAGGGGAACAGACGACGAGGCAAACCAGCCCTGAGATGGAACGCAGATATTAAACTTGCAACCGGGTCAATATTTGGAGAAGCATCAAGTACTGTGATGAATCGAGACGCTTGGCGCAGGATTATGAACACAGCAGCTGATCCATCGGCCAACTGACTCAAAGAAGAAGGTGTAGAAGAAGGCGAAAATCTCTCAAACCCCGCGCACCACCAAGACAAATCTGAGTGAAAACTATAAAATAGAGTTCGTGTATTGGTGCAATATTTCGTGCTAAACGCACTTCGTCAGGCACAGTAATATGTACAGTCAGATTGACTAAGATAGTTTATGAAATATCACCGGTATATCAATGGTTTATAAAAATCAGTGACCGATTTAGACAAACTCTGATCAGTTAAAAATATTGCGAATACAAGGACTCTGAATGCTTCAACGCAGTACTAAACTCGATAAAAGCATTCATCGCAGTAAAAATATCAAAAGATATGAACAGGTAAAAATAGAAAATAGTACAATGCGACCGGAATGAAAATAAAATAATTGTGCAGATAAAATTAGAAGTCACCTTCAAATCCTGAAGAGCTGAGACAAGTTCCCGAATAATAATAATATATATTTTTTATTATTTACAAGTTCCGGACTGTTTCAGGTTCGCAAGAAGTAGAAACTTTAGAAGAATGAGTGCTATGACAAGGGAATGTATTAAAAGAAAACGTATTCATGGTGTTGTTCTGATAAAAGGCTTTCTTGCGCTTGATGGTTTCGCAAAAATCGTCAACAGAAGCATTAACAACAGAAACACGCAATCTACGAGGAGCGAGAACAAATAACTGGCCAGAGGAAAGAAAATTTATTTGGTTGTTATACAGAACACGTTTCGACAAGTTATGGAAGTTACCAATTTGTTGAAGGCATGGAGCTACTCGTTTTTTTAACGACTGCGTAAGAACAGGCACGGATTTATCCAGTGTTCCCAAATGATAGAACTAGTCTCTCGAGACCAAGAATTACTTTTCGCAGTGACAGGGATGAAATCATTTGATATCACTGGTATGAAGAAAACGTTATCGAGCGGTTCTATATGGTCTTTCTAATTTTGTCATTAATCCTTTGTAAAATGTAAAAGAATTGTGATTGGTGTTCAGAAGTGGAAAGAAAATGTGGACATTAATTAAAGCGCAGGATTGTGAACACAGCAGCTGATCTATCGGCCAACAGACTCAAAGAAGAAGAAGAAGAATGAAGACCAGGAATTCAATATGTTGGACAGGAAAGTCACTTAACTTGTTCTCACATGCTATCAAGCAAAGGAGACGTCCAACGTTCAGAGATGACCATGCCTAAAGATGAGAATAATACAAAGGTGATTGCTGCAATGCTATATCAATATGCAATAAATAAAAAGCTACATTCAATCGGGAGGATGCTAACCTTCCCCTTCCTTGGTTCGGGATAGACTCTCATTCACTTCGCTCACTCATGACGCACAAGTCACCATGGGAGAAAAGGCATATATTTACGTCCTCATAAAAATAGCTATCACGTAAATATAAAATCAAATTTGAGAACAACATCAATAGGGTAATATTTTAATACTACAACATATATACTGGAATGTGGATGCCAGAATCATATACTATAGTAACTGAACCGGATTCGACACCCAGAAAGGCTAAACGAACGGCGAAAGTTCAACTTCCTCTTATCTGGCAAGTATATTTTAAGAACCTGAGAAAACTAAATTTGATTACAACAAATTTGTGGGAAAATGCAGACACTGCAGAAAGCGGAATGACGTCAGGTATGTATGTATAAAACGAGGACCGGCAAATCCAATAGTGCATCCCCGTCGTAAGGTGAAGAAAGCGATTCAGTATACCATAATACCGAAATTGAAATAAGAGTAACTGAAAAGTCCTTATTTCAATCAAGAGTCCCGCGGTAGTTTTCTTTAGAAAAGTTTTTCTTTCTTTGCACACATATGTTTGTACAAATTGTACGAGTATATAGCAAATTTTCACACATTCATTTTGGGTAAAATGAACAGTAAGAAATTATCATTTTCCTGCTAGCAACATCTATTGTTCGCTTATTCAATTTTCAGACTGGTGTCAAGATTACTGCACGGTTTCTAACTGTACGCAGTATTCACTCAAAAATGACTTCTGCTCGTGTGCCAAATGTCCTCCAAGTCAGTATTTATATAATGTGCTACTTTATTTACTTTGCATTAAGAAGTATATTTAGTGAGTACATACTTTAAAGATGAGTTTTAAATATTTGTGTTAGTCATGTTTCAGAATCCACCTTCATCTATTATATAAGTAATCTGTGGAAATTATTAAATGCCCAGAACTGTATTAACTGCATATGAAAGTAATATTGTTTGCCTGATCGTCTGTATGTGAATCAACAGATTTTCGTGGCCAGTGGCTTTACAATGTAGGATTTGCTTACATTGGTTAGCAGGAGAAGTGTTTTATACCATTAGAACACTAAATAGAAAACGAGAGTGAATAAAAGTCTAGAATGAAGTAAATTAAAAATAAATCCGGGAAGAAACAGAGATTTCATATAGAACGATCTCACTCATACTACAATCAGAGGGCAAAACGTGACACTATTAAAAACATTCATGCATCTTCTCGATTGCCCGGTTCGGCTCAGAAACATGGACATTTAGGAAAGCAGAGAGAAACCATATAACAAAATTTGAACTATGAGCCTGAAGAAGATTGTTAGGCAAGATAGAAAGACAATCGAAGATGTTATCACGCAGAGATAGATAGAAAGACAAACGAAGATGTTATCACGCCGAGATAGAAAGGCAAACGAAGATGTTATCACGCAGAGATAGAAAGGCAAACGAAGATGTTATCACACAGAGATAGAAAGACAAACGTAGATGGTATCACGCAGAGATAGAAAGGCACACGTAGATGGTATCACGCAGCTTACTCAGCAATACCATTGAGGCACAATTCAGCTTATTGGGATACATCTGTACACGAAATAACAATAATGCTCGATGCGACAGAAGGAACAAGAGGACGTGGGCGGTCACGCACCCGATGGACTGAGACATTAATAAAACAGTCGTGGAAGACGACGCGAGAACTGATGCGGATAAGCCAGGACCGGAAACAGTGGCCGAGAGACCGTATTACGGTCTAACGACTACTTCATCATCATAGTCTTGTGGTATAACAGTTGTAAAATTGTTATTACCTAACGTGAGGCGTGCCTCTGTATACAATTTTAAGCGGTCGAATTTATAGCATTCTCGGACACCTATTCCTACCTTATACATACATTACTTGGTACGAAATACAGATCTTTTGAAAACATTTTCGAACCCTATTAGACCTTTAAAGTCCAATTCTGAAAATCCCATAGAGTACTATATATCATTATATATGTAGTTGTAAACTATACTGAATATATTTTAGGCACAAAATCATGCAAGATGTCGTGCCTGATAGAGAAATGCATCGATTACAAGGTCACAACTGAAGGGGTCTGCCAATGCTTATCTTGTCACATTGATAAGGGTAAGTGCATTTTGTCCTCGAAGTTTCTGTTCTGCTTCCTATATATTCTCTGTAGAAAATGCAGTAGAAATAATATGAAAATCACAAGTTTGTTACTTTAAATACCGAAAAGATTTTTAAATCCTATCTTAAAAGCAGAGTGTAAGCAAGCGTGTATTTAGAGGCCATAATAATATATATAATTATGAATCCATAAAATTAAAATCATTTAAGTATTTTCTGTCTGTCGATTGACTATTCACAAGAAATTTAAACGGCACATTTATGGGCAATGGAAGTCAGCAGAAAATAATTGAAATCCAGCACTTTAAACCCTCTGATTTTAAACAAGTTGTATATCAAAATACCACAAATACATTTATATTACACTTTTCTAAAATAGTAGTGTAATAGTTTATAAGGTACTTTTACTATAAATGTCATGCAGATTTACATCAACCAATCTGAGACATCTATAGCATCAATTCAAATTAATCAAGGATAATGATAATTGAGATATCAGTGAATGAGAGAAAAATCATTAGAATGCCTAACTTTATTCATCTGAAAATTATATGACGAATTTTAATATCTTTCTGTTAGAAAAACTGAAAGTTTGTATAGACAGAAGTAAACCTGCACCGGGACTTCGATATCTATACGGACTACGGATGTCCTAGTTTTAAAGAAGGAAAAGAGAGCTCTAATTTTAGACATCTAAGTTGGCAGAGGCACTCGTAAGAGAGAAAGAATGAGAAAAGATTAAGAAGTACCAAGAATTGGCTGGGTGTTGTTGTTGTTCATTCCCGGTCAGGAGGGCGCGTCAGCGTACCAACCTCCCTTAGGTAGGACAGCACGGCCGGCCTGCTCTGTCTCAAGATTGCCAACGAAGGTCCAATTCAAAGGAATCGCAGGCGAGCGGCCGCATAGTTGGGGCAGTTCAAGGATTAGATGTTACGCGTCCTGGGGGGCTCCCATGCAGCCGGGGCAGTCAGGCGTGTCCGCCCTCCCTATGCGGTGGAGGTAGGAGCGAAGCAGCGGCGAGTGCCCCGTGCGAAGATGGGCCAGCACAACTTCCTCCTCGCGCGTCGTGTGGAGCAGGTCGAGGGTGAGGCCACCTATGGTAGAGGCTCGATAGGTTTCGTAGTGGGGTCCCCATCGTATCGCAGACGTCTGCAGCGAGCGACCGTCGGGATGTGTCTGCGCGGGTGATTTTCCGTCGATGAGCCTTGTTTGAGGTTGGGCTGCCCCACCAATGCCGTTGCGTCGCCCTCTTCGTTGCCACGCAGATAGCAGTGGCCCGGTACCCACTGAGGTCGACGTCGTGCGAAGCGCAGAGCTTGGTCAGTCCGTGCCAGATCGCTGTGCAGGTCGGGTCGTTCTGCCTGCTGAGATCGGCGCATAGGCATCTCAGAAGTGTTTGCGGGTGTTGTGAGTAACTCGGGGATATCCAAAACGCGGTGCAGCCCTTCAAGGCAGGCGACCACCTCGGCAAGGAAAAAGCTAGCGACCTTGCCCGTGTGGATAGCCAGCGAGGAGTAGCGCTCCCCGCCCACGAACAGGACAAATGTAATTCCAGTGATAGTGGCAAGATATCTTGTGATTGGAAGAACTAACTCAGGGAAATAGGGGTGGAACTAAAGTATATATCAGTTGGACTGCTACATAAAATAGCTCTCCTAGGAATAGCAGGAATTCTGTGCTAGGTACTGGATATGTAACTACTGGATTCCTAGACTGAAGAAGCATTATATAATTGCTATAGTTTATTTCGAATAATAATTTGCGCAAATAGCTGAGACATTGCAGGCAAAATGAAACTATTTTTAAAATTCAAAAGAATAAAAAGTAAGATTCCGTACCGGTCCTTGTCACCACCATATACAGTAAGAGATGTATGATCAACCGACAACAATCAAAGACCTCTCAGATAGGAATCTTGTCAATCTATTCAAAGATGAGAAATTTGTTCCGAACAAGGAAGATGAATAAAATACACAACATAATCACGCATGCCAAAGATTATTTTTCGCTGTATTTAACCTTTGCTCAACTCTTTAATTTTTTTTTTTTTTTTTTTAATATTTACATTTTCTATTAAAGACAATAAAGTAGAATTTATATTTTTTAATTTTCCTACATTTTGAGAACTCGGAGAACCAATGACTAACGAAATATTTAGAGAAGTACTTTCCTTGGATTTCATACAACATCTAAAGACATCACCAAAAGATTGAATGAGGATAGAGCTAGCTTGTGAGAGTGCCTTCATTGAAGAAGAATGCCAGAAAGACGCAAGAGCTTCAAATTTCATTTACAAAAACATTTGTCTGGCCTGAGATCATACATACTGTAGTACAGAACGTCCCAATCGCTCCAATGAATTCGGTTAGTCTTCTGGGTGCCCATATTAGTTCTGCTCTAGCATGAGACTGTCACGTCATTTTTTTGTTAAAAAAGCTGGCACACGTCTATAATTTATTATTCTGTTGAAAAGAGCTTATGTTTCTCCCGAAAGGATCTTGCAGTTTTACACAGACATGATTCGGTCAGTCCTGGAATATGTTTGTCCTATGTGGCACAACAGCACAGCACGAAAAGAAAAGATAAAAAATATCCAGAATAGAGTAATGCAGATTGTTTTTCCGGAATAGAGATACGATGAAGTGTAGAAGAAAAGCCCTCAATAAAGAGTTTTCCCAAAAACATTAACCCTACATCCTACCAGGGGAGGGGCAATCGGACCGCGCTCTTTTGTTTTTACTGGCGTTTGTTAAATAAAAGACTCAGCGACATGAGGTCCACGGACTTTTCATATTATAATGTTCCGCAACATTTACATGGCCGCCGGAGCATCTTAAATATTGGGGGGCCGCAACATGTACATACAAATTCAGTTATTTGGTATAGTATTTTTATGAACAAAACAAGGCATTTTCAGCAATATCCTTTTTTTACAAATATAATACATGTTAGTAGCAGATTTGTATTATTCTTTCTAAAAAAATATGCACAACAGTGTAAACAAAACCTACACGTATAAATTGCATGCTTTCTCGCACATATATATACATAACATATACGTAGATTTGTATTTAAGAAAAAGCTATGCACGCACAAACTGAAAATGCAAAGCTTTATTGCGCTGGTATATGTTTTTTACTATAGTATAAAGTAAGATTATATTTATACTTTTTGGCCGTACAAAAGATTTAAATACTATTCAGTGTTTGAAAGTTGTTAAAATAGAAATTAGCAGAATCTTAGCTCAAAAAAGACGCGAACCACTTTCGCCTGTTATCATTAAGTCCAACGAATTCTTCGGTAACAGCTTATTCAAATTTAATTCATCGGTTCGCTCCTGGTGGGCGTGGAGGATCAGCAAGCTGTTCAGTCGTTCTTGTGTCATATTACTGCGGAGATACGTTCTGATGCGGCGCAAGCTGCTGAACAATCATTCTGCGTTGATGTTGTGACCGGGATAGTCAGAAATATTTTCAAAAGCTTATCTACTTCGATAAGCATGGCTTTCCCGATTTTCGAAATTCTGCAGGCCTGTCCCAGCTGCGAGAGGTGGTCAAGCGGACAAGAAACAGGTGGGTCAAGTGGCTTCAAAAAGTCAAGCAGCATTAAGTTGGACGTTTAGTCTATCCATGTTCAGATCATTTTTGTACATATCCCTTAGTTCTTCTGCTAATGGCGTGTAGTTGCCATTGGCTGACTGCGCAAGAGTGTTTTCAATTTGCATGGCGATATCAAAGGTTTTTTTGACTGAAACGTCGCTCCAGTTTACCCACGGTCAGATCAAGCAGTTCAAAATATTGCTTCTGAAAATAATCTTTTGCAGAATTAAAATTTTCTTGTTCTGCCCCATCATCGAGCCTTCGCGGTAGTCTTCTGTGCCTTGGGAGTGTTGGAGGTTTTTTTCCATCTGCCTTTGTAACTGTCTCCTCAAAGAAAGCATTGAACTTCTCATAGGATCTGTAGGATATGTAATGAATTTCAACTGCTGCAGATGCTTGCTTTGCACCCTGAAGAGATGTATGCTTTGCAAATTCTTCTGCAGGAGAAAACACTAAAAGAGAGAGTTCAAGTCCAAAATAAGTACTGAACTTTTGCATTAGGGTTGATATGCCAACTGCAGCTGCGCTATTATTATCGTGCGTACTTTCATTAATATGTGCCATTGTTTCTTGTAAAACGGCATAATTCGAAATTATGGCTTGTAACGATTTCCTTCTTAAAGTCCAGCGTGTTGGGCAAAGAGGCTTGATCGATAGATGTGTGGTCGCAATTGTACGATGTGACAGACCGATATCGTTCAGCTGGTTTTATTTGAAAAGATCGAGCTTCCCTTTTAGAAGAAATGTTTATCAGTCTAGATCAGGCCATTTATTACATATATAGTAGATATCGAAATGGGTACGTAGAACCCTAGCATTGGGTCTCTAGCGAGGATATTTGTAAAGAGCTACATACCCACATTGGGACCCCCTGCTCTACTGCTCATGCCCAGAACAAGTTTAACCTTTAATTAACATATAGTAGAATATAGCCTTATAATTTAAACCGTTTTTGGGCCCATTTAATGGAATGGGTATGTAGTAAAAAATTCTAAAAAAATGGCCTGGTCTATATATTTCTTTCGCAAGGCACAATGCATTTCTGACTGGCTGTA
This sequence comes from Nematoplana nigrocapitula, assembly GCA_032274565.1. NCBI lineage: Eukaryota > Metazoa > Platyhelminthes > Proseriata > Nematoplanidae > Nematoplana > Nematoplana nigrocapitula. The sequence goes on from JAUYWV010091667.1 coordinate 13,621, forward strand.
CCTGTTTAGCAATGTCTTGCATAACAAGACTGATCTTCGTTTATGCTAATTCAAAATTGACAAGCGCGCCGAGTATTTTAAACATTTTTAAAATTAAATTAAACAACAATTGAAAACTTTTCATCGATGAAAGTGGAATATCTCTGCTCTGTAAAGTTCGATTGCCATTAAATTTGACATGTGGATTATATTTAAGATTAAACATTGGGAAAATATTTTTTAAATAAAAAAATCTGTTTCATTTGAAGCTACTGTAAGCAAGCTTTTAACATAAATAACAGGCCGAATTTTTTTTCAAGGTTTAAATTATTGGGGGTGCTCAGACATACTCGAGCCCCCCTCCTAAAATATTGGGGTGGCTCAGCCCCCACCCACCGCGCCCCCCTGCTCCGGCGCCCATGTTGTTAATTTACTTCGAGTTGAACCTCTATGTACTAATTACTCTTTGCTACGGACTGCGATTCTATAATGTCCACGGTGTCTGCTATTAGTGTCTCACCGATTTTTCAACTGCCAATATATAGAAACAACATTATTTAAGTACTGTATGTCGCTTCTTTTTCACCCTGATGATTTGTGGACACATGACGCACATATGGCATGGATAAGGTGCGTTTACTTTCAACGCCTAGAGGCTGGTTGTGTATACAATAGTACACGCATAGTACACAGAATGGTTTCCGCCCACATCGCTGTACAGTTGAACAAATCCTCGCAATGCGTCGAGTCGCGGAAGAGGCGACCTGTCATCAGGCGCACCTGTATGTTATTTTCGTCGATTTCCAAAAATACTTCGACAGTGTGTATCGCTCAATGATCCCGGAAATCCTTATCCTCTACCATGTTCCTGAAAAACTGTCCAAGCGGTCATGTCCCTCTACAGCAATACCACTGCTTCTGTCTTGACTGCAGATGATACCACTGAACCCTTTATCTCTACTTCCGGAGTTTTACAAGGAGACAACTTCGCTCCATTTATAAGACATCTTGGTTAGGTTTGGGCATATGTGTGGTATTGTGTGAAAGTTGGGCTTTTGGTTAAATTACGACCACCCTTCTGAGGCGCATAATGCCGTAGAAAGTTTGGGCATCGCTTGGGTGAGGGCTGGTGTCTACCTCTGTT
>JAUYWV010091678.1:0-14743 GCA_032274565.1 Nematoplana nigrocapitula
GCAGCGGGAACTCGTGGGGCTAACGTCCACGTGATTGGCGCAATTAGCAACCTTGGACTGCTGTACTATGAAGTTCGGAGAGGATCATTTCGCCAAGATTCTGCTAATGAGTTTGTGCGTCAAACTCTAAGAAGAGTTTACGTGAGATACCAATCACCTGTAGTTTTGGTAGTAGACAATGCCCCCTGTCACTCTTCCATTCAGTGTTTTTGAGGAAGAGTTCAATCTTCATCATTTGCTACGTTTGGCACCGTACAGCCCGATGTTCAATGCCATTGAAGCGACATGGTCCTCCCTGAAGGCTGCTGTAAAAGCGGAAGTAGCTGATAGGCTTCCTGCAATTCTTGTTGGGGAAGGCAGAGGGAACATTACCCAAACAGAATTCCGAACAAGCAGATTGGAAGAAATAATCCATCACAATATTGGCACCATCACGCTAGACAAATGTGTTGCATTTGTGGCTCATGTACAAGGTTTCATTCCTGCTGCTTTGAATCTTGGTGGTATGGCATTTGGAAGTTTTCCTATTCAAAATTATATACACAGAACTTTTCACAACTGCATGTTAATGTTTCATTAGCATCTTATTATGATGCATAGATTGTTGTTTTGTGTTGAATAAATCTACAATGATTAATATCAATTTGAAAATGTCTGTTCTCAATTTGAAAGTGAAATGGAATAGTAGTTAAAAGCGTTGCCTGGCGAACGCATAGTTCATAGATCAATGACATCCAAGCAGTAACAGAAGCAGAGTATATCAAGGCCAAATAGGCGGTTACAGCTAATGAGCCACCACCATTGAGAGAGGAAGTTGTTTGGACGATACGGCTAAGTTGCCAGGTTCCGACGGAAATTTTGAAGGCCACTAACGAAGATGGAATCAACTTTCTTTGGAAACTTTGCAAGATGACTGGCTCAGAGCAGGATTCGTTCCACCGCCCAAGAAGGGGAGTTTGAAGGAATGTAGTAATTACCGGACCATTAGTCTAATTGTTCACTGCGGTCAAATCTACTCAAAATCATAGCAGATCCAGTGAAAACAAACTACAAAGAAGAAATTTCCGATCACCCAAGCTGTAAAACATCTATGCAGACCTTTTTCTTCGACCCACTCCAGAGCACTTTTAATGGCCACTATATCTCCCGATCGGCTTCCTGATCACTATGTGGTCCCCTCCACTCAGCCCAATTCCGCCTACACCGACCACCAGTCAGTATAGAAAATCTGGTCCATCTCATCTCTTGTCCTTTCTCCCTTTGCTCATTAAGTCCGGCGGGTATATCATCTCCTTGCACAGAAACAAAGTCACCATCAAAACACAATTTATTTGTTTATCGAGCAATAGTACACAGAGCCAAATTAGAAACACAGCGCGATAAAAATAGCTGAGAGGTGATATGAGTGCAGCCTAATTTTCTTAGTTGAATATAAACATGAAAAAAACACGACGAGCACACTGCCAACCATAGCACCTTTGCTCCCCATAGAGCAGCGGCGGTATCGGCGCTATAGTATCAGGAAAAACAATAAAAGAGACAAAGATGTTATATCGGAGAAATATTTCCAACTAGTGAAAACCCGAAAGAAACAAGAATAAACTGTAATAATAAGCGAGAGAAACAGATTACAGTATAAGACAAAGATAACCTGCGTTTGGAAATAAAAATTGCTTCCAATTCTGTAACACGCACCTCTCTAGCAGACTGAAAAAAATTACATACACTGTGTATACTTATTTCCTATAAGAATAAGACTCATATATTGCAGCATATTTACATCACAGACAACACATTTCAAATACATGTGAAACAGTACAGATACATGGTAGGTTAGACGAAATGCGTATACTGTACAGGTATGCAACAAAAATGGTAGTTAGTGTCAGACAAACAATAAAACATCTTAAAAAAACGAAGTGTCAATAATTACAAGTGTTTGATTGTATGCGGTTGTCATGTAGCCCAGTATGAGCAATCGATCTACCCGCTACTGGTATTTAGTGGCATTGGAGGAACCCAGAATGCTATCTGGAGTTTTTAAGTGGACAACTGTTCTACATATATATATCCTAAAGTGGTCAAAATGTAAAAATAAAAAGGGATGCAAGTCCAATTTCATAGAATCTATTTACAATCGAGAAGACAATTCACCATCCTCAGACATTTTTAGATTAAAAAGAATAATTTGTTGAAAAAATTGAAATACAATTGGCTTAACTTTAACAAATATAGGCTAATATGAATTACTGCAATAATTGGTCTACGGAGGAAAGCAGACTTTTATGAGGAACACCCCAAAACAGTTTTGCAATACTGAGGAAAACAAATTCAGATAGAGAATTTGAACAAAAACATCAAATATCGCAAGATGGTAGTCAAAGCACGATGCGTCAAGAAAAGCCGGACTTCATTCACTTAAGGACGCAAATATCTGATTTTAAAACTTTTCCAACCAAGACGAATTTAGATCCAAATCTGCTGCCAGATGCAATGAAAACGGAGAAAATTAAATGAATGAAACTCTGGCAGGTCAAAAGAAATAAGCTATAACCGTTTTTTTTTAATTAGGATATTCAGAAGAGAAAAATTCGTCACCCATTGCAGCACTATTATTTCACCATCTGCCAGGCCTCTTGACATCGCAAAAGCACTTTTATATAAATTTCAGCAGGTATGGAATTTTCTCCATTTGTTTAAAACTGTACTATTTTTGCTAAAATTATGGCGGGATTTTCAAGTTTGAACTGAAGATGTCTTCGGAAAGTTGATCCTATTTTTTAGATTTTTTTATTGTGGAGATGCGTTTAGCGGAAAACAAAAGACTTCTTAATAATTAGATTAGCCTTTCAAATTTGCGCAAAAACATTTGGCCATATGCTCGTGGACGCAATTTGGCTGGGGCTGGTAAACAAGAATTTAGTCAAAACCAGATGGCAAGAAACACTATCCTGTAGTTGTTGTTATTACCAATATTCCTGGTCGAGGAGACGCGGAAAGAGAGAATGAAAAAAGGAGGAGAAAATAAAGAAGAGAAAGCGGAGGGAGAGGAGAAAGAAACCGTTAGGGGTCCCAAGGAGAGGAGAAAGAAACCGTTAGGGGTCCCAAGGAGAGGAGAAAGAAACCGTTAGGGGTCCCAAGGAACGCAGCACTTTGCCTGCCGGAGCTGTACACCCACGCCACGAGAAGGTGGAAACCTTGTGCTGTAGAACGTACTTGGAAGGGCATCATAAAATAAAACTAAAGGGATCATTAACAGAGAAATTCAGTGAACTGCCGATATTTAGCCGTTTCTAGAGAGTTTAATAGAAATCCTTCCATTGCTCCGCGCGTGTACAAATTTTCAAGCCAACGTTTCAGTGAACATGAACACCATAGAATGTGAACGTTTTCGACAATCACATGGCTCCTTAGGGAACAATTACCTACACATGAGCAGTAAGAGTTCGGCAGCTTTCATAGCAATTTACAAAATAGTAACAGACGATACATCCCCTGACATCATAAGTAGGTCAAGGTCATTTTTTAACGTGGACCAATCAGATTAAAGTAGGTCAAGGCCAGGGGAATTACCCTTTTGGATGCGGAATTATTACTGCTTACATGTACATTTAAACTAAGCAATAAAAGGATAGTTCAACTGAGAAGAAAAATAGAAGACTTTCCCCTTCTAAATCTCCGTTTATCAATCGTAATTTGTTTTCTATTTTCAATTCGGCTCCCACTGACTTTCAGCTCAAAATCAAAGAGGCTCCTCTGTACATAAAATCCCTACAGTCTTCTCTTAACTCGCATATTATGCTTCATGCCGGTTCCCAGTATACAATACAACTTTTTCCGAATAATTATATTGTCGATTTAAATATTGCTTCTGAATTATATTGGTTTCAACATGACATCACTCAAAAAGTAAAGAAGTCCTTCTAATTTAGCGGCACGGTCCTCCTAAAAGAGCAGTCAGGTCAGTCAAGGCCGCCAATTTTGTGGATTTCAGAACTCTGCGCCGCTGATTTTTGGCATTGAACTGGACTTGGCAGTGGCAGCACTGGAAACTGGACGCGGACACGGGTAGGGGTAGAGACCACAGGCCACCACAGAGGGCCGCCGTCCCGGAGAGAAGGGAGAGGCGGGGAAGGGCGACTTGCGCATGAACTTCTCCACCTTCTCCACGCAGGCGTCCTGGTAGTCGTGCACCCATCTGGAAGGGAATTACGGCAATTGGACAAAAGTCAGAATGGATTGACTAGGCAGGGAGGGGGCGAAAAAATCAATAATAATGTGAACTCACGCGACTCCGTTGTAAGACAAAATGGCGCGCATGTCCTCAGGCAGGGAGTCCGCAGCTGGCCAATCAAATCGATCAATCACCGGGATGATATTGCATTGGCTGCTCAGGGCGCCGACAATTTCCTGCAAATACAAGATATATCCCAGCCTCATCTCAGAAATGTTTACTGCGTAACAACAACAAAACTGCGAAGTTAAAAAAAACTCTATCGGGTGCGCCGCAGGAGAGAGTGCTATATGTAGTCACCTTGTGAATCCAGTCCTTGCTCTCGACATCTCCTTTGCATCTCTCCAACGAGTCCGATGAGAGGACGATGAGAAAGTTTCTCGCATCGCCAATGGATTTGATCAGATTCTCGTCGAATTTCCCACCGGCCAGTCGATCGATATCCAAGAAGACCGAATAGCCGCGGAGTTGCAGGTGGACCTGACACACAAATTGAAGATTGCATGCAGTCAAGGAACTACAATTATTCATAGCGAAATGTCGGATTTTCCTTTGACGGCTAGATTCATTCAGCAAACAAAGAAAGAGCGGTAAGTCCAATGAAGCGTCCTCCATGAGACCTTCCAGCTTACGTCAGTTAACTGCGAGAGAGGCCGGCCCTACCTTGGTGCGGTCAACAGCGCTATCGTATCTTCGTATCCCCTCAAACGTCTCGACGGCATGGGTGTAACGGTAAACCGTCAATGGATTCCGGGGCACTCATCCTTTCGGGGCAATGACAGGGCCGACCCCTTAGTTAAGACTGGCGCCACCTCTCCTTTCAACGCTCCAATCTACTCTGTCTCCTTCTCTTTCATCCACCACTCTCTTCTTTCCCCCCTGGCGGTCTACTCTTCGCAACAAACTTCTAGATCACCAGATTCCAACTACGTCTCCGGGTGAGCTTCTCCTTCCTCGTTCTTCCCGTTGTGAGCTTTCGCGCCTTCGCTGCAACGGGCACTCCATCCTCCTTGAATCCTACATCCACCGGATTGGTCAATCCGATTCCCCCTCATCTTAGGCTCTCCGTCTTTCCATCTTTGGCCAGACGATGGGTCTCCTAGACCTTTGGAGACGGCCGTGGGGAGTTGCCCGGCTATTGGGCCTCGGCGGCAGCGCGCTACCCCCATCCTCAGGAAGGGGTCGGATAATCCCAACCAACTAATCATCGTATCCTTCCGAAAAATATTCAATTGTTATTCGCTCCTCTTTTGAAGTTTACTGTGTTTCTAGCCAGACCAACGTCAATGGTCGCTACTTTCGGAAGCTTTAATTGTCTGCGACAACGCAAGACGTCACAAGGAGAGCGTTAAAATCTACTTATTGTACTTGTGTTTCTCTCGAATTCCTAGATTATCTAACTTTGGTGCAGCAGATAGAGGTGCGGGGGGCTCACTTTGAGCAGACTAGCCAGTTGACTACCGTTCGATCGACGATATGAGATGAAGAAGTCGAGGGTGCGCCTCGAGTCATCCACCCGATTGCCAGTTAACAAGGACAGGGTTGGCGTTTCAACTCGGCCATCCGACGATATCCGCCCGATTTCACTCGGAGTTTGGGGCGGTGGCTCCTCCGTCGTGATGCTGCTGAAGGCTGAACAAATCATTGGGACAACAGATAAGAAAGCGTAATCAGTGGGCGGTTAGACCTGATTAGTTCATTCACTCATCATGTCATCAATCTCGGAACAGCTCTACTCAGGTCTGATACTATCGTGGCACCTTTTTCTCAAAGATATACACGATTAAATAAAAGTCCAAGAATTGGGATATTAATAAATTAGTTCAGTTGTTACAAGACAATTTAAATTTGCAGATTTGTACATTCACAAATGAACCAGACAAACAATCAAGATTTAAGCGAACTTTGTATTCGTTTGTAGCAATTCGTACATCATCATCTTCTTCTTCTTCTTAAGCGGTACCCTCCTCCGCTGCAGCACGTATAATTTACAAGCTCCTAAAGTCGTCGACAACAATGACGTCACCGACTAAAACTGTTATCCTATTGGTGAGCTTTTGGTATTTTCGTGTAGGGTTCACTGCTACATTTAGCTGCTCCTAAAGTTTTATGAAACAGGCCCCAAGGATGTACATACTATCTGATACTTACCCAGTGCGACCGCGGTGAGAATGCGATGCCGGTGTACTCCGTTGTCCACCCCGCAGTCCTCCTTCAGCATATCGTCGGTGATATGGGGCAAGAAACTGCGGTCCACTCCGGCACACACCAGGCCGTAGGTGTACTGGGCCAGACTGCCGTGTCCAGTCTCGTGCCGCAACCATTTGTAGAGGTTGCTCGCGTCCACCGAGTGGTAACTGGAGGTTATCTTCAGTTTACACAACTCGCGTCGAAATCTGCGTCCACAAGTGCACCAAAGCACCGAAGTGAGAACCACCAACTATCAACTTGAAATTAAAATTTCTCCTAGCAAAAGCAAAATTCAGAGAAACATAGTTCCCGTACTGCACCTAAAATGCTACGCCAATCGGTGAGACTCAGTTCTCTTTAATAAAGATGCCCGATCCATTCTTGTCAGAGACTGGACTTTGGCCCACTCAAATGCCCTATATCTAAACCCTCTATTTATTTTTCCTGCCTCTCTCTTACACCTCGTTACTTTCCTCCATTCACTCTCTTTCTGCTGTCTCTCCATGTCTTTCCCTCTCTCTTTCTACTATCTATCCCTTCCTCTTTCTACTGTTCCTACCACTCTCACCATCTCTCTTTATACTGTTCCTCCCTCTCTTCTATTGTCCCTCCCTCTCTTCTATTGTCCCTCCCTCTCTTTCTATTACCTTTTCCATCTCTCCTTCTACTGTCCCCCCTCTCTTCCACACTCTCCTTCTACTGTATCTCCCTCTCTTACCCACTCTCCTTCTACTGTATCTCCCTCTCTTACCCACTCTCCTTCTACTGTCTCTCCCTCTCTTACCCACTCTCCTTCTACTGTCCCTCCCTCTCTTTCCCAACTCTCCTTCTACTGTCTCACCCTCTCTTCCCCACTCTCCTACTGTCTCTCACTCTCCTTCTACTGTCTGTCCCTCTCTTCGCCACTCTCCTACTGTCCCTCCCTTTCTTCCCCACTCTCATTCTACTGTATATCCCTCTCTTCCCCACTCTCCTTCTACTGTCTCTTCTACTGTAAATCCACTACTCCTCATGCTGCTAATACAAGTTCTGCCACTTTCTCGATCAAACCACTGCCACTCTGTCAAAATGACTTTTCATGATGAAGCAACTCTAGGTGTTTAGCTTTAGAGATTCCAACTAGAAGTGATATAGGAAAATAGCTGTACCGATCAGTAATGGTAAATCCTCATTCTGAGTTGATGACTAATGTACTGCTCTTTTAAGCTCTATTTTCTTCATTAAACCTTTTGGTCAATGCCTGAGCATATGCAGCGCTTCTCTGTTGACCAATAAGCTTTACTAAGAGATGTGTTGGTTGTCCCCACCTTTTTCTCATGATTCCATTGGTGATTCCCAAATCAGCCTTGAGCGACTGCTCATTGAGTGTGAGGAGGAAGTCGCCATCGACATGACACGCGGCGAAAGGTTCGACAAGTTCTTCGAAGTTGGTCTGTTGATGAAAAATAAAATAGAAACTTCTAGCAATCTTCGTCAGTACATTTTTCCAAAATAGCACTTAATTTCATTGCGAGAATGACTGACTGGAAGTGCTACAAAATTTTGTATTTTTTGAATTGAATAAATATACTACTTACAGTAGTATACTTATTAAAAAACAATAATAGTTCTTACTCTAAACAGAAAATCTATTATCACGAAGATAACTACTTTCTATTCACCCTGATCAGCCAGTGTTGGACATCATCCTCCGTCCAGAGAGGCACCTGATGCGAGAGACGATGGGGAACAGTCTCCCCCAGTAATTCGAGGGCGTGCACCGCAAGGTCAGAGGCCAGTGGCTGCGGACTAGCTGCCAACCGACGCAGTGCATCTACCGCGCCAATTTCTTTGAAAATCTAGAAAATAGAAGACAGACAGCTTTGTATATATAGAGGCACTCCGGCCAACCTATCAGCATCTGGCTAAATGCAACTTCTCCAGAGAATACCCGTGCGCGACGAGTGACCAATAAAAGTATTTACAAAATATAAGCATAGTAGTGTTCTATAAATATATGTCGGAACTCCTCTTTTGTCAGCTCACTCTCAGCACTCTTCACTCAACTAATAACACATTTTCCCAGGGAGCACTCTTATACCAACTACGCCATACCCCAATATGTTTGCCTTTCGCCGATCAATTGAACTCTCAGTGCAAACATACTTAAGCAAAAAACAGACGAACGGTTCAACTGATGTGAAAAAGGCAATTTCTCATGTGCTCTTTCGAGCGCTATATACTGTATGTAGAAGCATCACTATATACTTGGCAAGGAACTGGGATAAAGGCAGACAGAATTACGCGACTTTTCGACAGATGAATTTATTTGCTTATTACGTATAGAGTATTTTTTGCTTTGTTCTCTTTCAATTTCATTTTTTCACTTTCTTTTCTTCATTTCAGCTTTCTCGGGGCGCACTAAAGTCTGTACACGACCTCCAATTTAATTGATTGTCCTTGTGTATATTCGCAATCTTTTCCTAGACCATCAGTCGGAGCTGGAATTTTCTGTACCCATCCTTTGAATGAGCTTTATTTTGATTAATTTCTATCCATATGGGTGCCACAGGTTCCATTTCAAGGGTATTTTAGACACTTTATGTTCTTTATATACATGTTCTTGATAAGCTATTTCAATCAAATTTTGTCGATTTGAAGAACAAATCACACCGCAGTGAAATACCTATACTAACCAATCATATTCCATGCCCCATTATTAATTTGTTTTAACACATAACATTATGTGCAATATCTCCGAAATTCACACTACAGATGCGGACAAGCTTTGGCTCCTTTTGTGCATAACTTAATCATGAAGCATATGGCAGAGGACTATAGAGCAATCGATTCATGGATTAAATTGTTAAATTATTATTTTTCTTAACGAAGCATTAATTACCGGCCACGGAAACGGAGACAGTGATTCCGAGCTAGCACACGCGATTAACACTGACTACAATTCTACAAATTCTTGCTCCATGTCTGCGCCCCTATTTATCATCAGTTTTCCTGTACCCTTCCTTGGTCGCTCTTTTCTGAAACTTGTCAAGCGGTTGAAACGTGTTATTGGTTGTGATTCAGTCCGTATTGCATTTTCCTCAAAGACCGTGCACTCCTATAAGGTGATTCTTATAAAGTTTAAATAAAATTATATATGACACCTTATGACCTGTGATGCTTGTACTAGAAACAGAACTCAATATCGAAACAACTGTGTGGCTCGAGACAATGTGGAACTATCAATCAATGAGGCTTTACTGATTATGACTGGGAAACCTCTTTAGTTAGAATAATTCCCTGAAATATAACGGTGCAACTTTTTAAATACCGAACTTAAGAATGAAAGTTCTGGTATTTACCCGATTGCTAAGCATACGCAGTACGCACGCTATAATTTTAAAAGTCTGATGTTCAGTAAAATGCATTTATTTTTTTTAAAGAATAAATTTCCAAAATACCATATGAACATTAAAATGGACATCTGATATACTTCCAGCTATGTGAACCAAATTATCGGAAAATTTCCAGTTACAAGAAACGATTTGCGATTTAATTAATCGCATATCGCACTGCTAATTCATAATTCAGGCGTCATTAATTAACGGAAAAGACAGCCGGAAGCATCGAATTTGGAACACATGATGAATACGGGAAGGCTGCATGTACACGCATGTATTAATAATGAGTGAGCGCAGAGGAAGCAGTTCATTTATAGGCTGACTGGAAGTCGATTTCGACTAAAGCAGAACTTCAATATCTACCACCAATATCGTCAGGCTATGGGCACGAAATTGACAGTAAAATTCAGGGCTTGAATTTCGCAAACAAATTAAAAAGTTTGAAGCGAGAATTGTTTGGTAGGCAATCAACCAAATCGAGTTCTACCCTCGATGCGGATAGACTTCCTCTATATACAGTAATATTCTTCTCTCTCTCTTGCTTTCCTCAATGCCAGAGAAAGCTATACGTAGCTGAAAATGGGCGACTAATACAGAGATAAGGCAAATTTCCACCCCTCGCACGTTATGTTTTCCAGTGAAAGTGAAAATGTCTTTATTTTGTTTGCTATTTTTAGGATAGCAACGAGGTGAAGAAAAACTCAAATGCGACAATGATTGCATGGGATAACAGCGCCTTACACTTCCTTCGTGTTCACTCGACGGAAGGAGGTAGCGATACAACCAGCAAAATCCAGCAATGAAATATCCGGTGGCATAAATTGATGTAGGATTGAAATAGAAGCAGAACTATTCTATCAGGATGTTTGGGTACACAGAAAATGCGCTATCTCTTTGGAAGTCACTACAGTATACACCTTTTCACTTTCAAATACATAGGCATAACTTGCTATAATAGTGGCACGGCTGAATCGATATTATCAATACATTATTGTAGCTTTAATAATTAACAAAGAACACAGTTTTAGATAAAGTGTATTGTAATAAGAATCGATTGTATGAAAATCGATTTAAGTAAGCCCAGTTTATTAGTTATCTGAAATAAAATTTGGAAAAGAATAGTGCTTGAATAATCTGCGTTTTCTGTTCTATGCATTGACTATCAGTGAAGTTATAAGCCTGTTAAAACCAGTAAACGTTTCCTATTATAACTAGCTCGTTTCATTCTTACGACATTTCAACAAGCTTACCATTAGCCTCAAATGCAGTATATGACTTGTCGCTATAGGCTTTATTTCCACTTGACGGTCTGCGTTTTCCAAATCAATGGAAAAGAAAGAATAGTTTGCAAGATCATTGATCATACCGTCTATCTCAGGTATAGGAGGGTAGGCGTACAAAGATGAGTATCTGTAAGACTGTTTGAGAATAGTCGATACACATACGCTTTTTGTGCCTGTTAGGCTTGTCCTTAGAAATTTCACAACTTGAGCACGCCAGGGTGAAGAACTTGGTTCGAGAATGCCTTCAGAACCTTCTCTATCAATAAAATCCCTGTCAGAGCTAGCAAATCGTTTAGATTTAATGGCAATAGGCTTACAGCTCTTGAGGATACCGGGAAACAGCCTTGGCTTTCGGACCTTCGAAGCAGTCAAGTTACAAAATGCAGGCCTCCTTACAGATGAGGCAGTGTACTCAACTAAACTTTAGTTAAGCATACGTTCAAGTTTAAGTTAAGTCGTATACAAATCGCTGCTTAACTTCAACTTAATGCAAGTTTAAGTTAAGTGCTATACTCAACACATGCTTTACTTAAACTTAAACTTATGCTTAACTTGAACTTAAATCAAGCAAGCTGTAGAGGTGACTTAGAGGTAACTTCATAACCAAAATATAGCGAAAACAATAAATCATAGTTTCGAAACTTTATGTTTGCGTTAAATATATTATTTCCTGTTATGTATTGTGTTGGAAAATTCCTAAAATGTCCTAGAAAACTTATACAGTTACTCAGAAAAATGTTCCAAAGTGAAAGATACTTTCTGACGACAAAAGTTCTTGAGCATTTCTAGTTTAAAAGCAGATATTTTATGTGTTTTTGCTTCTAAAACACAAAATGCATGCACCCTATGCCATCCAGTTCATCAGCTTGCGACACCAACTTAGACTTGGGGACAAGTTATCGAGTGGTCAAGTCTAGATCCGCCGTGTTCAGCATCACCGGGTCACCTCTGAGAGGATGTGCCTCTCAACACGCACGGACGGTCTTGTGGTGTCAGAGGAGAGGCTGTTACAATAACACCATTAGGCTGAGTTGCGCATCCATGACACCTGGGGATACATGGCTCAATCTGACGAGAGGTACTTCCCATGTATTGCCCCTCAACGGTCGCTGGTTGGGGCGAGACGGGCCGATTTCGCGGCCACCATGCTGGCTATGAGGCGTGTGATTTCTGGATTGTGGGGCCACGTAACACATACTGTAGATGGTGCACCGACAGACGCAGCAAAACATGGATGATCTCAAGATGAAGTCCGTAGTGTACTATGCTGGCAAAGTGCATACGCAAACATCGCTGGGTAATCCATTTCACATGTGTTCAAATACACCCTCGCAGACTGAATATCATCTTCGTATACTAACAGCAACCTATGGCGAATCGGCGATGGAAATTCCAGCAGCCAGGGTACTGCGATGCGGAACTGATAATAATGCTCCACGTAGGAACATATCGAACGAGATTCTACTGTGAGGAACATATTTACTGGGTATTCATCCGCAATACTGATAATTAATTGCTAAAAAGATGTTGACAGATACTGTAATATACGAATCAGCTATAGTACCGAGCAAATAAAAACAAACCGACACGAAGTGGGTACACATCCCACTCATTAGTAGAGAAAGAAGTGAACACAATCTAATAGAGACTAGAATAGCATAATAGAGAAAATGGGATTGAAGCTAATAATAAATATCCTCTTTCTTCTCCTTTAAAAATAAGGACGCAAAAATTTACTTTCCATTCCCGCTTTGACAAAAAGTCATTTGTAAGTTAACAATTATTTATGGGAACAATTTGAAATATTAATTATCTGCATTCTTTTTCGAAGTTTCACTTCTTGGTCAGGCTGAATTCGTAGCTTCATTGCGTTGATCGACATATCTCACTCTGCCATTTCATATGAACCTTCAAATCAACGCTCGTTGCTGCGTCAGCGTTCGTAAAAAGTGTATAGCCGCTCTCCTACGGATGGAATGTCCCGTATCATTTTCAGCAAGATCATATACTTGGATGGAATATATGGATTTTGTATATAGGTTACGCCACAGTAATCCCTAAAGGACAACAATAAGCCAAGCTTTCTGGATACCATAAGGAAATAGCAGTGTGGGTTCTCCAGACAAAAAAAGCATTTATGCCTCATACATGTTTCTCCTTGTGCTATCAGACACTGAGTCTGCGGTTGACTGTTAATCAACTTGAGCGCGTTGTGATTTATGAATAACAACACTTGCACGCGTAGCTGCAGCGGGCCACTGCTTACCTATTACGATTATTTTAATAAACTCATGCCTTATTGTTTTGTTAAACTCAATTTTTAGACGTATCTTATAATAAAATTATAATTTAGTGAAATTATTGTAAATTGTTGCGATTTCCCTCGCTAGTAGATATTTCCAACGATGAATAAACAATTGAATAACAAGATTCGGAAATAATTCTATCTTGACAATCTCAATCTCTCATTCTGCCCTGGGGGGTCTACTCTTTGCAACAAACTAATAATAATGTTGGCACTCTGTATATTTCGGTTTATTAGCGGTGAGCTGCCAGGCAAGTAGTAATGGTTAGAGCGACCCTAGGTCCCCCCCCCACGGCAAGTCTTGACAATATGTTATCAAAAGTTGACTACAGTATAGGCAGTATAGATGGGGAAACGTTGGAGCGACCCGAGGCCACTCCCGGGGTGAATTTTGTTGAATTTGTGCTCAAGTTTCAATTTAGAGAAGTAAGGAGAGTAAAGAGTTGTTTTATTATGTTCGCCGTGGTCGAAAACCTCTAAGGAACATTATGAGTCTTTTCTGATCATTTAATGTTGTTAAGCCTCGGAGCTGAAACTCCAAATAAGGCAACGAAAAACAACTCCATATAGAGCTGAATAGCAACTTGTTATTTTGTTGAACAAAGAATGAAAAATTGCAAACAAATTACTTTGAATGTCTGGACAATCTTTGGTTCATCAATGGCAGGCAAATTGGTGTAAAGCTGCCGTTCTTAAATTTCCTATTCAAAAACTTCCTTTAATTGAATTTATTACTAATTGTTCCAGTTTGTCTATACACAAAATACACATTGTCTTTGTTTTTATATAGTGAAGTCTCTGCACCATTTGCCAGTCAAATTAAATATTCTGGCAAGTTTTTCAAATTACCTGCATTCGATTTAAAACTCTTGCAGATACTTAATCTTAGTTGTATTAGATTTGACAATTTGTATCAATCGATTTAAATATATTTGAAACGGATTTAAAATACTGGCTGGGTTTCAAGCGCTGCTGAAACATACAACCAACATGGTGGCCATATGGAAGGAAGTAAATTACTAAACGGTTTTTTGATTTGCTTGAACTGAAGAGAACCAACAGTTGACACTTTAAAAAACAAATTCGCATAATTGGATTATTGAGACATACATAATATGACGTGACTGTTGCTCAATACAGGGTGGCCCAAAAGTTAGTATGCTCTCTGTAGAAAATTTTAATTTCTAATTTTAATTTCTGTCGTTTTTATTTATATCGATGACTACGCATTAGATCGGTAGGTAGTGTCTATACACAACTTAAGTTTAAATTTATCTTACATATCACGGGCACCAATCAGAACACTGTATCATATGTAGGTAGTGTCAGAGAGTCATAGATTTGAATGTTT
>JAUYWV010091689.1:0-14743 GCA_032274565.1 Nematoplana nigrocapitula
GACAGCAAACAGCATACCAATAAATTATACATACAATAAATACACAATAAATTGTGTCGTATAGCATTTTGAGTACATTCTTTGTAATGTAATAAAAAAGACTTCGGAATATAATGAAATTCGCTTTTGTGCTTTTTTCTAATTGTGTCGATTTATGATGGGCACCCTGTATATGAACAGATATTCCGATTTGCAATATACATAAAGCAGTGTGCTTAGTTGATCCATCGAACGCAACACAATTTTCTGCTTCTACTTACCGCCATAGTTTGACTGCCGTGGATACCGGCTATAGCCGCCTGCGCCTCAGCATGACTTCCATATTTGATAAAGGCGCAGCCTAAAATTGCAAGAAAATAAATATAAATAAATTCTTCGTTCTGATAAGAAAATTTATTTGTTAAACAATTGATATTACCCACGAGTGGAACAACGCAAGTCCGATTTCAGTAAAGAAACAGATGCTAGTGATTTATGGGAAATGGGTAGTCATACTTTGACATAATTCTTCAATTACATTGTTTTCGTGGTAAAATGCAAAATATGCTTCCAAAAACGTCATAGCGTATATACTACAATATACAGTATATTTCTAGTGGTACATTGTAGGTCGCCTCCAAACCCCCCTCCCATGTACGCGACTATATATAAAGACTGTAATAACATGGATAAAGGTTTGAGCCAATGGTGGACTGACCCACCGGGAAATTATAGAACGGGACCCGATAGAAGCGGACCCGGTTGAATCGCCAGAGTTATTTGTTTGCTTAAAACCAACTTTTCTAAAAGATATTCAGTTTTACGATGTCCTTCCGTACATGGAGTGAATAATTTTGGCTGAAAGGTTCGGGCCCCAGAAGAAGGAGGCAGCCTCTTGTTGAAAGATTAGGGCCCCAGAACACGGAGGAGGCCTCTTGCTGAAAGGTTTGCGACCCAGAAGACGGAAGGGGACTCTTTCTGAAAGGTTCAGGCCCCTTAAGACGGAGGGGCCCTTGCTAAAATATTTTTAATGGATTCTTTTAATACTTTTGTTGTTAATTTGGCTTAGGTTGATGCACTTGTGGGGTTCCTTTTAGCTAATTTTCCCGGTCGAAATTATGGGCCTAGTCCCCGACTAGTCCGAGCTTTGCTAATCGTACCAAAGTTTACCTGCATTGCTCAGAGATTATTTTTATCTCAAATTTGAAAAGCTTTTAAAAGAATTGTTCTAAAAGCAATATTCTTCCTGTCGATTAACAAAATGAACTGAAAATAGGACAGCCAGCACCAGCTTTTGTTTGGCCTTTCAAAATGTATATAGCAATCTACCAAATGATACCCTCCCTGTGGGACAGTCCCAATTGGCTACAAGTTTGTCACGCTATTTTAGTTTCGAATAAATATGAAAAATAGACACATTATTAATACCAGTACTGTGAATGAAAATAAAGTATTACCTATTTTAAAAAACATATCCTGTTATTCATTAACTCTCACCTTTGCTATTCCCATTCTGATCTCGGAGAATAGTACATTCTTCTATCGCCCCATATGGTTCGAAAAGACGTTTGATATCCTCTTCGGATTGCTGTTTGCTCAGCATACCAACGAAAAGTTTTCGGTCTTCTGTAATGATACAAAAAGTCCATTTCTTCAAATTTCCATGTTCTTTAGGACAACTTTAGATATGCAAGTTATTGATTATATGCTTGATGTCTGATGATGAATACAAATTATTCACTCCGTCTCCGCTAAAGACAAAACATACATTTTAATTTCGTCTCAATCAATTATTTATGTAGTATCTTTACCGACTCATTTATTTATACTTTGTTTTCTAATGAAGCGTACATTTCCTAAAGATTCTTTCCTATTCCGTATTGTAATGAAATATTACAATCTTATTTGCACCGCTCCTCTCAAAAGCATTATATGAGTATCGGTCGTCTGGTAAAGAACCTAATTCCCTCTATCTACGTAATGGGGATATAGTCGCGGGCTAACTCTGGATGAAAGAGATTTTATCGATTAAATTTGAGGCACCTCTCAAGCTCCCTCTCTTGGGGCACGACAGAAAGGAAGCTGTCAGACGTTTGCGTGGATTCCGCGGTGTCCCATTCATCTCTTCTCCGAAGATCTTGTATGAAATCTTTAAAACTGAAGTCGATGGGTCTATGATATTAAATATCACTGCAATTCAGAAGTCTTTTACCAAACAACGTGCATGCATCACATGTAAATTCATGAAATATTATCCTAACCCGACCTGCTTCTCCTATTCTTTCTTCCTACATTTTTGACAAAGTCATTCAGTAGACAATTAAATTGTGTTTATGTCGACAAAATGAGCATTACTAAGACACTAAAATGTAGGAATTTATTAAAAAGGTAATTTCAGGCTCGACCGACTTATACGATACGTTATGCGCATTGAATATAACACCGAATACCAAAGACCGAAACTCAAAAAGTAGTATAAGAAATTTAGATAAAAACTGAGATAAACATTATTAATAGAAAAAGCAGTACTGTCACAATGTGCCCCATCCAGAATAAATCGAACTTTCGACAGAGCACCAACCATCTTTGACTAAGTTGTGAAGGAGATCGTCCACGTTAGAGAAGTTAACTTAACATTGAACTGGACAATAATGGTGTTTTTCTTCTTTATTTTTGGTTTATTTCATTTTCAAATATTCAAATAACCTGCAACTGTGAGAGTGCTTAACGAAGGGTACGAAGTCAAGAGGTAGGTTCTTTGGATTGATGACAAAAACTTCTACAATTAATAAAACTTCTTCGAAGTATAAGAACCGCTTGTCAAGGGCCGTCATGTTCCGTAGCGTTTGCCAGGACTATGTAACATCTCATCGTTTTGTTCAGCTAGTTAGTCGTGGTAATATAGTAAGTCTATTTAATAACGAATATATGCAATTTGTAACCTAAACACAAACGATATATCATTATTATCTAGTTCAGTGGCGCCAATCTCGCTATGGTGGTCCTCACGATTTCAGGCCATCTTTTGCGATCTTCTGCCATGCAGCTCGGTTGCGTGTACCCGCCGGTGAATTTTCGAACGTCGTCTATCTATGATGTTGCTGGCCGTCCTCTTCTTCACCTGCCTTCTACCAATCATTGTAGAATTTGTTTCAAAAACATCCCGGCAGATCATGTGACCGAAGTAACCCATCTTGTTTATTGACATTAGTTTTCGTAACTCCAGCTCGCTCCCAATCTTGTTTTTTTCACTTTGTCTAAGATACTTGTACTCTTCTATATGTCCACATCTGAAAAGCATCCGCACTTTCCTTTTATCAGCCTTAGTCATTGCTCATGACTCGCACCCATGGAAAACACCATTGCACGAAAGGAGACGGACTTTGAGTTTTGTGGAAATTCCTTTGATCTTACAGGAGGTTGTCATTTTGTGCGTGGCAACTCGAGCCATCGTCAGACGACGTTTTATCTCTTGAGAACTGCTTCCATCGGTTGTGATCAATTAGCCCAGGTACACAAACCGCTTCACTTTATCTATATATAGACTATCTCCGTTGAGGGCTATATGTACAGTCTGAAAGATCGAAAAATATTTACAACCACTTCCAAATTAATATATTTAGTTATCAACGGACGTCGTTCAAATAGTACTCACTTATGATTGAATTTTAAAACTGGGTGCATTCCTGTCTTCAAAGACGCGATTTAATGAAATGAAAAATCCCAGCAGTACCCGTTGAATGGATGAGATTACATGCCGCTTTGAGAGTTAATGTTGTTTCAAGTATACTGATTAATCTATTTTAATTATAAATCATTATAAAATTATAAATAACTTTAATTTATTAAAATCAAAAGTAAAAGAAGAACTACTGAAATATCAATATCAATGTTTCCTGAAATTACTTATAAATGGCAATGTGAGAGAATGGTTAAGTGCCTACCATCTCTCACTGGCTATTTTTTATGTACCCCACTCACAAAGTGTGGTATTTTGTTTTTCAAATAAATTATTCATTATCTTAGATTTCCTGGAGCCCCATATGGGCTATGCTTGACACACTTAATATGTGATTTTGGATCTGAATGGACCTTCTATGTATTATGTACCAAGTGTTTTTAATGTATATATATATATAGTTACAGTGCTTATAAGTGGCAATGTGAAAGAATGGTCTCGATCATGTCTATACCATCACTCACATAGCCATTTGCTTGTGCCCTACTCATCAAGGATGGTGGTAGGGTGGGTTTTCTTGTTATTTTTTTCAAATAAAAATTGTTGAATTGTATTGTATTGAGTACAGTATGACCAACATACATACACTCAGAGACAGACCATTTTAAGAGCTGTGAGGACCGAGGACGTATGCAACAAGTGTTTTCAAATTACATGTAACATAATCGATATTCAGAGTTTATCGATCACAAATCAGGGTGTACCGTAGACAGCTGGCGGGCCTGATTAATGAAGATGAACACACCGTCTGTGTATTATTGCAGAATGTGACAAAGACTGCTGGCTGGTAGTGCTGTGTTGCATAGCTGCGCAGTCGTACGCGAGAAAGAGAAAGAATTATAGGGGTAGGTGAGCATTTGAGCGTGGCGACGATCGTGAGCAAGTTGCAGCGATATGGCGTTGGAACCAAAGACTTCCTTTCTGGCTTTCAACGTGTAAGGTTAGAGAGTTGGTAACCTGACGGTTACCTTACAGCAGTGTTCCTTCTTCACCTGACATGAGAGATGAATCAATGGCGTGTGGCCGCGGTCCGTCACGTTGGTGGCCATCGCAATGGACCTCGCCAGCGACCACCACCATCGGCAGTACATGAGTCCAGTCGCCGTGTGCATCGTTTCCTACGCGTGGCCGGCTGTCATCAGGTTCTGGGGATTGGCGAACTGGTACTGGGCCTCGCCTCTTGCGGCGTGGGCCTGGCCGCTCTGACCAAAGCCCTACCTGAATACATTTGGATGGAAGCCGGAATGGTTGGCTGCGGCTTCCTGTACATCGTGACAGGTGTGGTTGTGCTGGTGGCCGGATGCCGAGTGCACACCCCATGCCTCGTTGCAGGTCTTGTCCTCTCTGTTATCGCCGCTCTTTTGAGTGTCATCCAAATTCTTATTGTCGGACTTATGTTGGTCCATTTTTTCTACCCGAAGGCCCAATGTTTTGTCGGCTACAACCCCGGCTGTCGGACTGCCGATACGCCGTTTAATCGAGTTCTCCGAGCTACCACAGTGGCCTTGTCCGTGTGTATGTTTCTATGCGTCGTTTTACAGATGAGCTGTGCATGTCGCGTTCTGTCAAGCTGTTGCGATAGTGGTTCGGCGTTGACTGCTCAACAGGAGGGGCACAACATGATGGATGTACCATCCCCATTAATCGCCCCAGCCAGTGTTCCGACGGCAGAAATGGTCGATCACTACAACATGCATTATACTCAAACTGCGCCGCCCATGGTTGTGGTAGAACCACCCTCTCCTCCACCTAACTATAGCGATCTCTTCGGCGATGGAAGCTCCGATGCGACACTGCTGTGGGACAGTTGATATGTAAATTATTTCTTACAGTATATTTACAGCAATACAATAATTTATAGCATCTCCGGACGAACAATCACCAAAGTCATCAGTCCACGACATACAGTTCAGACGTATATACATATATGTTACTTAGTGCACGAGTTACCGCGTATCATTGAATTGTACTTTACGATGCTGAAGGCTGAGTGAGTATGACTCAATGATACACACCCAATACGAGTTGACGTAATTCGTCCACTTTTAATTTTACTGATTTAATACCTATACACAACAGGAAATTAAGATTTGAGTAAATAAGTGATATAATCCATCTGATAAGTTGTAGTGATTTCATATACAAAAGTATATGTGCAGGGGTGGATCCAGGATTTATGCGAGGGGGCCCATCTTAGGGGCGCCAATTATTAGGGGTGTAACTTTAAATTGTTTAAAACAAGAAGGCGCCATGAAATTGAAATCTGAAAGGGCGCATTGGGCCCAGCGCCCCCCCCCCCTGGATCTGCCCCTGATGTGTACTTTCCAAAGAGGTTGGAATAAGTATACTACAGTATATTATAGAGTATACACGTTCGTTTAAAGATTAAGGATTTCCGTGTAATTTGATTGATTGTCCATTCGGCCAATCAGACGCGACGACTTTTTGTTTTAAAAATAGCAGTAGAATTTGGTAGGCATGTAGGTTAGATTAATTTTCTAATACATTGATAGAACACATTATCGTTTCATTTGGTCTGTCTGTACAGTTTATATAGCACCTAGTTGCCATTTTGCAAAAAAGTAACCGAAATAAATATGAGCCCTTCTGCACATTTTGCCTACCAAACACCCCAAACCGAAATTCCATGCTTTGGCGCGAGTGTCTATTCTAGTTGATGTATTCAAACCTCCTTGGTACTTTCAGATACACCCATTACTACACGTTTTCTTGTCTTACCGGGAACTAAAACAATACCCAGTGTGGTAAAAATGCAGACTCTATATGAATGATTGTGTTGCGTGACCTCTAACTGTCTAGTATTCACTCGAATTTCTTGTATAGGGAATTCAGTTTGGCAGTCACTGGTTTTAAGAAACCGCTTCTCGTACATTTTAATATTAAGTGTACTTCTGCATTATTTCACATGACTGTCTAAATTTTAGTTGCACCGGGGCGAAAGCGTTATCCCTTAAAATAAACATATATAGGACAGTTAATTTTCCGAGACAAGAACCTGATGCGCCCCTTTACTCTCATGTCCGTAAGTATTATGTCACTCGTCACGTGATGTGAAGCACTTATGAAAAGGATATTTTTGGACTTGATTTAATTTTTCGGACATGCGACGCGACATGACATCCTCTTCTTCAAATTTGACAAATTTGGAGAATGGAGTTGTAAAGGAGTGTCATATACACTGTATTAGGAATAAAAAGTTTTACACTTTAACCATCTTCGGAACATGGTTCACTATTCTGTACCTACTGTATATACACTTCTGGCACATCGAAAAACTTTATTTTGGAAAAACTCTATTTGGATTGCGAACATGTACCATCCTGTATATTGAAAATACCACCGTAGGATTCTGACAATCGCAGTGAATGAGACAGATGTAACTTATTTTGAAACAATTTTGTTTTTACAATAAGCGTTTACTGTCTGAATGAAGTAGGTTAGATGACAGCCAATGAGTCTACGTCACTCCACTTGTAATTTTATCTGCGTGCAGTCTTGAAGAATACAATAGAATATCAGTTTCCTCTTTTCATTTATTCCCAGATAAAAGATAAATATATAATTCGCAATCTTCCGCCTTGCCTATAATGCCGATGACGTCACCATAACGACACTACAATTTATAAAATGTTGACGGTGAGCGTCTATGACGACGCATCAAGCAGTGAGATACTATAGTAGTATATTTGACTTACCGGAGGACGCGAGGTTTTTAGCTTTTTCGGCGGGTACCACTGGCACACTGTTTGTGCTCGTGGTACTATTCACCGCGCCACCACCAGCCCCATTTACAGCAGCGGCGCCAGTCACCTTCGGTTGCGAGTCGATCATGATCATTTTGTTGGTCAAGGGCGTTCGTTAATTACAGTATTATTTGATTGGTCCCTGGTGTGTTGTTTCAGAGTCTGAACTAGAACACCGACTAACAACGTGGAAATATAAATAGTAGATCTGTAGTGGTGCGACGAAACGATTAACACAAAACAAGCGGAGTGCGCTCTTCGAGTTGGTGCGAGGTCCGTAGTGTGACGAAGGGTCTGAAGTTTATTTCGCTGGACACGTGGATAGATAGAGATGCGGGGTTCGACTGAATTTTTTGAGGTGGGGCTTGTCGAAAGACAATTGTCAAGCTCAAATACAGGATAGTCAAATAAGTGTGATGACAGATTAATAATTATTCTTTGGACTGCAGGATACAGGGAAGGAGGCACTAATCGTGTGTGGATGATATAGAATTATTACTAAAAAAGCTGGCACCGTCAGAAAAACACGCACAAAGATAGACACACAAAGACACACAACAAGGACAACACAGGTTAAAGACAGAAATAAGACTGATTCTGGTTCAGGAGAGTTTGTGCGGCGTGTGAGGGATGCTTGCTTCTATAGTTAGTCGTGGCACGCGTGCGCGAGAGGGTTGGTGCAATGAGGAGTGGAAGGGGAGAAGGAGAGAGCCAGGGAGGAGGGAGGGAGAAGAGGGAGAGAGGGCTTCAACACGGTCTCACAATGTTGGATGGAACGGGGCAAGGGCACGACAAGCTCCTCCACTGCATTAGCCGTCGTAGACGACGTCACTTCTCTGCCGTTCTCGTGTCTCAGTCACTCATTGCTTGAGGCCCAATTCGCTCCCTCACTCTATCCCACTCCATAGAAGAGACTGCTGACGATAACGATTCTCCTATCTCACTCCCCCTCCACACGACCAGTAGTCTCTTCCGCTATATAAGAATAGATATTGATTTTTTAGGCTCCTCCTTCCGTGCAATTCCGCCTCCTCTTCTCTCCCATGCTTTGAGAGAAGGGGGGGTATTGCTTATTGTCAGATGTCTGTGGCGCTAGTGCCGAATGACTACTAAGAGTAGGAGGCAGTGAGAAGTCGTATTGATTTTCCGCCTCCCAGAACTCCCATCTATCCATTTCGTTCAGCTCTTCCTTCTTCAAGCAAAGTGGTTAGCCCCCCCCCCATTTCTGTCATCCCGTCTGTCTGCAGAGTGAGTACGTGAGCTGGTTTCGCTCTACATCCAGTCGCAGACCTCCCACCCCTCAAAGAAAAGACATGCTCGCTAGTTTTTAAGCCTCAGACTTTGAACGACATCAGAGGCACTGGTACGAGTACAGTACAGTTATTAGTTGTGTGGGTATGATGTGATAGTCAGACTCTCTGGCATTTATTTATTTTTGAAGCAAAAATAATAACTTCGACGGATAATATCCTCATGCGAGTAAACCAGACATCATTAAAAGCTATAATTTGAGACAAAGTGGCCTTAGTGCGGCAGTTGTTTGGTTGTGCAGTATATGCGAGCTTTGTGTGGTTTCATCGGTAGTCCAAGGTCGTCACCAAGAGAGGTTTAGTGGGTTCAATTGACCCCCCCCCCCACGCTTGACAAGATTGATCCGCTCTATAGGGCATATATAGTGAATTTCGTGTGCCTTTTTACCGTATATTAAAGGCGGCATAAAATCATTATTATTATTATTGCATATATAATACAAATCATTACATCCGCATATTGTACACGATGCATTTTGTAATGTACCAACTTGTATTCATAAAATTTGTATGAAATACCGACTATTATAAAAGAAAAATTATCTCACAATGTTAATTTCTTATTTAAATGCCCCAGTTATTTTAACCTATTTTTCTTGCCCAGGGCAAAATTATCAAATCAATAAATGTCAACATCGCACGAAAAGTTTAAATTTACTAAATTCTATAACAATGACTGAAAACATTAAAACAAATTTGTAAGAGTAATCTATAAGTTCACAATAACGCTACTTCCATCCGAATTTTGAACGGTTATACATCATTCTTTGAACTTGATTCCAGCTGTTGATGGGTTGACGTTGATTTTGGAAGAATCAAATATAGAATGAAGATGAACACTTACTGCATATTTGTGACGAAGAAATCCCTATGTATTGAGAAATCTTTCTTGATTTCCGTATTTGTAGATCATCATCCTTTGAAGAGATTGTCAAAATATTTGAAGCTAATTTTAGGCGTTTCTGACCTAATTCATATTAAATATCCACACATTCTGACCTGTTGACAGTTATTTTCCTGGCTAATTTCTTATCACCTGTTCAACTATTCTCGTAACGGCTTTGAGTCTTCCACTTTGATTGGTGTAATTTCCATCTTCTATATAGGATACATTGAGAATTTTGTCTTGCGAACATCAAAAAAGAAAAATCGTAATGCCTCATTCAAATAACCTCCACTCGTCGTATTCAAGTTTGCATCGCCTTCTTCAGGCAAGAACGCATTCAATTACTTGAACCGCTGGAGAGATAATGGTTCTGATCCGTTCTCTTATCCAATCCTCGATCAAGTCTTCTTCGCACACTTTGCGTGCTTTAGGGTAGATAATTCTTCACTTGACAGTGCTTGGAGATGGCGATTATCTTCTATTACTGAAAACATTTCACAAAGTCAATATCACAATTCTAAAAGCGACATTTTATTGACAGAATACATTATATATTACTTAAATTGTTTCCGTATTTAAATCTAAATTAGATAATTGATTATCACAGCTACAGCTATAGAAGATAATTCTACATTCTTTGAAAAAAGGGATAAACGATGTTTAGAAAAAATCCTGGAATAATGAAGGAATTATCAAGTTAATTGTCCCGAGGGGCATGAGGGCATTAGCGAAATAATTACAGATCAGCTACCCACAAGCCCTCCTGCTGCAATGAAAATTTGTGATCCAGTTATCTTCCCAAATATTCGAAGTTCGAACCCTAACTGTTGGAGATTGTGTCAGCTTTATGCCCGCTACACCTAGTCAATGCGAGCGTAGAGTATAGCTCACTGTGAAGGCTACACACGTATATGTTAGAGCTTCCATGGAACACGGAAGACTTTATTCGTTGGAATTAATTCATATTCACCATGACAACGACAAGTTTGTAGATTTAGACAAAATTGTACATTACCATTTGCAGCATTGCATCCCAGACGAATGCAATTTGTCCTTTAGGAAAATAACTACAGTAAATCTGCATTGTGTTTAACTATTGACTGCTATCTAAAAGTTAATCATGGCGACATAGGGAGAATTTGATTAATTTGACCATTTGCCTCACAGTATCCAAAGTACCCGTCAGAAGCTTGCAGTTTGAGACCATGTATTTTACTGCCAAGTTGAGAGAGTGGGCATAACAGTGCTTGCGTGTTATACATGAGGCTTTTGTTATACGTCGACAGTTTGCTTCTCTATATATATACTCCAGAGTTTGATTCAATCATATATGATGTTTGCACCATCATGTTATAGCACTGGCCTCTGCACGACCAGTCCAAATACAATCCAAGCCTACATATATAGTTAAAATATCTAGAGTGTCGTATACATGCACTCGTACGTCTATGATAATATAGTTACTCAGACGGAAAGAATTTTGCAGTAAATTGTACGCGTCTTGTAGGACCGGGATGTTGGACGATATAGTTTGAAATCCATGGCTTGGCTTGAATTCAAAAGTCATTGGTTCAGCAAATGTTACAATGAAAATTGTTGTCAATGCCCCTCTGCTCCGCGGCCCCTGTTAAGTGCTATAGATATTTAAAAATTTGCACGATAAAATTACTGATTTCACTAAGCATTATCTGGTAAAATCATTTCGAAATACAACGTAGAGAATTCTGGTTTTACTCGAGTAGTCCATGCTCTATATATACTGTATTACCGACAGCAAGCGCTAGCAAAATAATGTACATTTTATATTAAATGATCGTAGAAACACACAGGTGAATGAGTAGGGAGACCAACTGATCAAGCCAGAGGCTTTTCTGCGTCTGCTTCGATGTTTGTATCTGCAAAATCGTATACACAAAACTGCCTTATCATGGAATGAACCGAAAATTATGGTTAAAAGTTAAACAAACATTATCTTTAAAATGAACATATTTCTCATGCGATGTTTCTCATAAAACATTTTCTTCTGCATGTTCAGATAAAGTTAAATCTATGTTTTTATTATAATTAGCCGAATAAAAAACACACACTAATACATATAGATTCGGCAGAGGGATAAGTTACTATATACAGTATATACTGTAAACAACAAATCGATGACATTCTGAGTTCTGAAAATAATTGTGATTAACAGCTGTATAGTAATTAAAAATAAGCAAAAAATATATATACATTCTATATGAGCATATGGCTGCTCTCGGTGTGCACGAAGCAGTATGGCAAGCAAAGGCATAGTGATACAAATATGAAACGTGTCCGCCGATGGAGATTTAACTGCGACCTAAGGTGTCCTTTGTCTCCACAAACTTTCATTCAAATCGCATATCAAGAACGGGGCATAAAAATGACGAATAGTCTTGGTCGTCCTAAAAGGGCCTAATACGGACCCTTAAAACGAAACCTGTGCCACCCATAGGGATAAAATTAAAAATCACAGTGCGTGCCCTGCCCCGCCATTCCAAAGGGTGGGTACACAAAGTTTCAGAGAGACATACAAACATACAGACACATATTCCGAGGATACTAATGAGACAGCTAAAAGTAGACGCAGGTTAATTCCACTCAAATTTCCGCTCCCGTGGAACGAGACGATAATGTTTGAGGATATAAGATATCAAAATGGATAAAAGGTAAATGGTGAGAATTAGCAGACGGTACGTCTAATTACTATAGTCCTTAAATGAACTATATCTTTCAAAAGAGCAGACAGCTTTGTCCTATTTTATATTTATGATCCCCATCTGTGATTTTGATTAAAAAATATAAGAATTAAATATGATTAACCTTAGTGAATATTATTCGACTGTTCACAGACAGAGAAGCCGTACAGAAATTGTGAGGATAGATTCTTAAAATTGTCTAAGAAATCAGTCCAATGGAAGGGTTATTTGTAGTGAAACCACCGTAAGTTTTGTTTTTGGTTTCAAAAATGATTTTGTAACTGTAAAAGACTTGAAAGTGATTTATCGATTGCCTTTTTCAGTCCCTTCAGTTCTTTTCCTACCGACCGGAAAAGCTATTGTATATTCGACCTTTATTGCATAATATAACAAATGACGTGGATAGAAAACATTTTATTTTCAAAGTTTATTGCTGAAAAACGAGTGTTAGATGCATTACAAAACCCAAATTATAACCCAAATTCAACCCTGTATCACCAAAACTAAGTTCGCAAAATCTATCTCATTCTAATTTCTCATCCAGAATTTGAACTCACACGAAAGTAAAACAATAGATTAGCGATTTTTGCACTTCATGGCGTGCCGCAAACTGCAAACAGAAGTGTACATATATTCTATAAACAATCTGAAATACTATTTCAAAAATCTCTAGTGTGAAAATTTAAATTGCGCGTATAAATTAACTACTGTTTAATATACTAATAATAATAATTTAAGTAGAATGATTAGTTTTCTTCGTTATCTTTTATTTATTTGGTGGATATTATACAATTTTTTCGCGTTCTATTACGGTCTCAGACCGTTCAGTTTAAATTCTGCATTTGAATTGGCATTCAGTTTAAACTACTCTCATGCAATTTAAACCAGACAGGCCAATAATGCTATCAATTTAATCCATAGAGCATTCGGTTTCCAGTGGAGGCGGAAGCAATTGAAAAGTGCCGGAGGGGGGGGGGTAACCGTCATGAAATGTAAAAAAATCAAGAATAAGTATATACTGACATTTATATACATATGCTGATCTGAAAAACGAAAACCTGGTTTAAGTAAATTCTTCTCAGTTGCTAAAACAATGTCACGTCAAGCGACTCTATCGTTGAATCGACAATCTCGAAAAGTGTCCGCTTATGCACTAACGACATCTCCTTGGGTCTCGTATAAGAAACGACACTGTCCTCGCAGGGTCTTATCTCTGGAAAGGCTTGTCCAGTTTTTCGGCGATTTGCCTAGCATCATACCAATACACGATGCTGCTGGTGAGTGATGACAATGACGATATTTTTTCTTTAAAGGATTCTGCTTCGCTGGCCGTTGCACCATCAGGTTTCTCGAGTGAATGAATGCTCATTGAGGGCATGGAGGGTTTAGTTGACGCCGTCTAGGCAAAACGCAGTGACGTTAAATACACAATGCGGCTTTCTCATCGGGCTTCGGACTGTTCCTTCGGCCTCAACTAAACGAACTTCCCAGCGAAAATAGCACAGTCGAACGATAATGCCGAAAGATTTCCTTACAAAAACAAAGAATTTTGCAGCGTCCACCACTACTAAATTCAATGAATGCGCACGACAAGTGATCTGGATAGCAGCTGAGCTTGAACGCCTCCAATTTTGCTCTTCATGTCAGATCCATTGTCGTATCCCTGACA
This sequence comes from Nematoplana nigrocapitula, assembly GCA_032274565.1. Lineage (NCBI taxonomy): Eukaryota > Metazoa > Platyhelminthes > Proseriata > Nematoplanidae > Nematoplana > Nematoplana nigrocapitula. Next base: position 14,065 of record JAUYWV010091689.1, read on the forward strand.
GTTTTGAATATCAAACTCCAGCTTAAAATATGCTTCTAGCAGATATCCAGATTTCAAGCAAAAATTCGGCGAATTGTGCTTCACCAGACTGACATTGAACAAATTGTTGACATCTGTTCATTATGTGATACGGCAGCAGTTCAGTCCGATTTCACACGGTGTAGTATTTGTTTTTTTAAATCGGCTAAATTGGTGTTTAAAATATTCATTGCCACCAGTTCAATCAACTCATTTTGTATACCATGGCTAATATAATGATCATTCGTCGTTTTGTTCGATATGCGACCCTGTAGTTCCTTTATAACTGGGTTAAACAGACCAAAGAAAGTTATTGTTTGTTTGGGACATCAGCTTATCGTCACTGTCGCAAAATGACAGCTGTCTTTATTCCAGGAACACAACAAAATCAATCAGTCGATCGATAACATTTTGCCAAAATTGTACTTTTGTCCCCCAAATCATTCTCCTCTTACCATTTTTCGGAAGCGTGATCGTCAGCGCCTTTTGAATGAGTTGAGTACCAGACTGGAACGATGTTTTTCAACAAGAAAATCCAATCGACAAAGCCGATTGCATCTATGAGAAACTAGATCTCCTCATCGAGAGAAACCTTCTCTTTGTTGTATCTAAACGCCCCCCCCCCAAAAAAAAACTCCAAGCCTTGGGTCTCCGACCGTTT
>JAUYWV010091700.1:0-14734 GCA_032274565.1 Nematoplana nigrocapitula
ACCTTTTGTCTTATTCGTCTGTATCTGAATCTCTCTCTCTCTCTCTCTCTCTTTCTCTCTCTCTCTCTCTCTCTCTCTCTCTGTAACTCTAACTCTCTCTCTCTCTCTCTCTCTCTCTCAGTACCACTACACAAAGATTATGCTCTTCCTCAGGTTTGGATGCATTCAGAATACGTTTGTTGATATTGTCTGTCGATTATTCTCTTTGTTTGTTTGTTGTTTTTCTATGAATCCTGGTTTTCCATATCACATAAGTGAAGGTGTTTTCAATTTTTCATAATTTTGGAAACAGAAAGAAGTGCAATAGACGTTTCGATGGAATAATAAAGTTTATTACGCACCATATCATCAGGTGATTTCTTCCAATTTTATGAAAGTCGTAGTCCAAAGTGAATATTTAATCGGAGGGACAGAGGGGATAAAAGTGTACTGGCAAAAACTAAAATGTTGTATCAAATGTAAATCCTACGAATCTATAAAGGAATGTGAACTACTAATCTAGATGTAGGCCTTTTTGTTGGTACACAGAGCGAAGACCAAAGGTGCTGAATAAAAAGCAGTCGAGAATTTACCGAGAGGGATCTTTTTCGATACCTCCTCGCATCTCTAGTCTGTGCGTATGTGTGTAGGACACTCTAAAAGATTGCCGGTTGAAAATTCGCCGTGAGTTCGGATCTTTTTCTTTCAACCGATAATCTAAATCTTGAAAATTGGTAGGAACAAGCAGACATTAAAGCATCCTCGGATCTCTATAAGAGTGTAGTTGTTTTGTCTTTCGGGAAGGAGGAGACGAGGACAGATCATTGGACTTGTCGGTCCTTGCTATCTGTTATTGAATCGTTCAGTGTCCACGTGGACCGTTTCACACGTTGCTCTGTCTACCCACCTGTTTGCTTCTCTTCTACCATTGGATCTGTTGATTTTCTCTTTCAGGTTATGACGAATTACAATCACTCTACGATCCCTATCCCAATGCAGTGGTCAATTTCTGCTTCATCGGAGCGGTGGGGAAAATCCTCACTGCCGGCGATTTCAGTAGTCACGAGTCTGAACAGATGGAGAGAGAAGCCATGCGGATGAGGAAACCGGAGAAAACGGTACGTGAATAATTTCGCTGTTACTCTGAACATGACAAACCTTGCTAAATCTCGTTCTGCTTCCAGATGGACACGATGAAGACCAAGAGTTCGGCCAGCATGAGCATAGCATCCGAGGTGCACAAACTCAGTCCGACCTTGTGGCACGCTTTGGATGTGTGGCGATGCGCGTGCAGCTTAGGCGGCGATTTGCGCTCGGCGCTCCAAGGTCTCTGGAAATGCACCAAGAAGTTCAGACAGGAGAACTGGTGAGACCGGGGGAGGAAAGATCTGCTTGCATTCCCTGCTTTTAGCAGAAGCTAAAACTACAAGAGTCTTGATTCTTATCAGTCGCTTCTCTCTAACTGCATGACTTTCCTGCTATAAGCACTAGCAGGCCTTCGATCATCTTACCACATGTCATCTGACCATGTGGACTGACGGATCTGTGCTCGGCCGACACGGGAAGGGCGGCGCGGGTGCCACCATCTCATACAGCCTATGCGGCGGGGGCGGTGATCTCTCGCTCCATGCGGGAGAGCACTGTTCCAGCTTCATCCAGGTCATCTCTTCGTAACAAACTTCTCGACAGCCAGATTCCAAAACCTTCTCCTGGTGAGCTTCTCCTTCCCCGCTCAACCCGTTGCGAACTTTCGCGCCTTCGCTGCAACGGATACTTCACCCTCCTTGCTTCTTACCTCCATCGAGTAAACCTGACCGACTCCCCCTCTTGCCCTTCCTGCAGAGAAGGCCAGCAGGACCTTTCTCACCCTTCTTTCTTGTCCCTCAACTTCGGGCCTCCGTCTGGCCATCTTTGGTGGGACGGTAAGCCTACTCGACCTGTGGAGGCGTCCATGGGGAGTCGCTCGGTTGCTGGGCCTCGGCGGCCCAGCGTCGCCCTCCATCCTCCGGAAGGGGTCGGGTAAACCCAACCCTAAGGGGGATGTACCGCCTCCCGTCTGGCGGGGGGTGCTCGAGAATGCCGACTGAAAAAAACACAAAAAAACAACTTTGACTATTCAAGGATACTAACAATGTATCCCTTGATAACTAAATAGGCAATATTAAATGATGTTTTTGCAGGTGCTCTTTGGCCGTCCTTGGCGCTGTTATTATAACAGTCTCACCTGTTACATTACCATGAAGTATTTAAGACGAAGTATTTTTTATAATTGTTATTGAGTGGGTTTGTAAACATCTGCAGAGTCTAACTCTCACCTCACTTGATCACCTTCTCTTGGGGACAATCGTGTAACCTCCAGTGTCTCTGCGCACACGGTGTTCTGGGGACCACCCTAAGTGGTGATGCGAATACACGAGGTTTCGGGACATTTTTGTTTAAATTGCGACCACCCTTCTGAGGCATATAATGTTGTAGAAAGTTTGGGTATAGCTCGGGTGAGGGCCATGGAGATAGGAGGTGAGCAAGTTTGTAGTGCCAGTGACAAAAGGGGAATTGCATAGAAGGAAAAGCTCCCTCACGAGTCAGTACGTCAGTAAGTTCACTGTCAGAAAGATTGGAGTGCGCGGGCAGTCTTTGGGAAGAGAAGGAGAGACATTGAAGAGAGATCAAGTGGAGGAGAGAGAGAGAGGCAGGTTGTGATGAGAAAAGTGAGATGCTGTAGTCAGAGTGACATCAAAGGGTCGGAAAGGTTCAAATGTTACGATGGGAAAGGGCCCAGCGGTCTCTCCGTGAAGGAGGGCGTGTAAAGCTGCATAGGTAAAAAATATGTGGATAAGAACAGTCATTGATGATAATAGTATGATGATAATGTAGAGTTTCCAATTTGCCTGCTTTTTAATTGTTTTCTAACTCTGTCTATTGCGGGGAATTGTTGCCCATTTTTACATTTTAGGTAGCGTATTTTCTGTGTGTATTGATCCGAAGGGTCGGTATTTGGCCACTGGGAGTCAAGATCATCTCGCTATAATATGGGATTTGATCAGCGGCAAGGAACTTTTCAGATGCACTGGTAATAAACTAGGTAGTTTTTTGTATACTGTATATTTACATGTATGTAGTGTAGGTATCCAAAGTAGACTTCATTTTTCACATATGCTTACTACGGAAACGTATAGTGTAATATTGAACCGATCGTTTTTATATTGAATTATGTTATTGCCTTCACATTGACTGGCTCTTTTGACTCTTCCTTCTTTCTTTTTCTTTCTTTTTCTCTTCTCAGGGTGCGTAAGCATTAGGCATTAATGAGATAGTTCGGAAATTTCACAAAAATCATATAAAATCAGGGCATTTTTGAAAATCCTCAACAGGAAAAGTCATCGAATTTTGCTGGTATTGTCCTAAAATCAGGGAATTTCGAGGTGTGTTAAAAGTACATATTTTGTTGCATTGAACGATTTTAAAATATAAACAGGCTAGAAGGTAACATTGAAACACCGAAACATTCAGCTGACGAGTGTGTGCAGAGATAGAGAAGAGTGGAAATTTCAGGGACATTGCACCAAAAGGCTCGTATAGAACTAAAAGTTCTCAAGCAATTTTAGATAACATTAAAAGCAAAGATGTCGCACACGCTAAATGTTTCAGTGACTAATTTTCTACAACTTTTGTGTTTCTTCATTTTAGAAATGTTGTTCGTTTTACTGTATTTTTTATGAATCATTATTTATTATTCAGTGTTTGACCACAATATGTAAAACTTCAAACAATATAATAGTTATTATTACTATTACTTTATATAGGCGCTACTTTTAGGGTGGCTTTTTAAAACGCGGCTTCAGTAGGAGCCGCCTCTTACACCGTGAATTCAGTCAGTGCGTGTGTAGGTGGTTATATTGAATGAATTTTTTGGGAGTAAGCACTTTGAAAAAACAATAGAAATCCTCACCTGAGACGGTGAATTGGATATCATATTGCCAAAATATTACAATATTACTAACAGACCTTAGAGGAGGAAAATTTTGGGAATAAGTAGGGCGACGATACAAAGTTCAACTGTAGACAGTAATAAGAGAAAGTAAGTAAGAAATGGAGTATATCCATCGCTGATACTCGCCATACCCGGTTTGTTGTCGCATGTATTAGCAAGTTATAAAATTTTCCCCTTCGTCTACCTAATTCCCACAGGTCATGAAGACTCCGTGTCATGTGTTTCCTTCAGTCCCGATGGCCGATATGTTGCCACAGGGGACATGAGCGGAGGGATCCAGGTGTGGAAAGTGCCTCAGAGCACCAGTCTAACTGAGTGGGAGTTGATCTGGACCGAGGCAATTCACGAGCTCCAATGGCTGCAGTGGGTGTCCGCTGTTGGCGCCATTCTGGCTGCTGGCAGTCAAGATGGCGGTGTTGCGATTTGGGCTGTCGGCTCGAACCATGCCCCCAAATATTTTCCAGGTGACTCGATTGTACTTTTCATGCGTGTTTTTTCTTCCTATTCCCAGTCGGTGAGACGGGTCACCGCCCCAATCTCCCTGAGGAAGGGCATTACACAGTCGCTGTCCAAATGACATCCGGTCCAGAGCTGGTACCGGGCCGAGGAGTCTGCCTCTGGCGCCTGTGTGATCCGGGTACGTGATGATGAGGTGGTGAAGGTCTTAGGGGGCTGCGTCGCAGTGGGGTGAAGGAAGGAGCCAAGATGGGGAGTGACCGGTGCGCAGTTAGGACAATGTGATCTGGTCAGCGCCGGAAAGCGGTTGGGCTGGTGGTTTGATGGGGGGTGAGTAAGGGAGTGCTGGTCCTCGTCGTACTCTTTTTTAGGAGAGTAGTTGTATACCATGAGATGGGATTACGTGCCGGAGAAAGGTCAACTGGTAACTTCTGTGTGAAAGAGGAGCCGGTTCTGGCAGCCCGGTCGGCTTCTTCGTTGCCGTGTAAGTATTACAGTAAACAGAACAAGGGAGATAAGGGAGGACCAAATGTCCCTGCAGATCGCGGCGATTGGACAGATGGACCGGCGAAGAACTGGCAGTGAACCATCTATTGAAAGCAATCTGTTACAAAACTGTAGAGGTTGCGTGCCAGCTGGAAACACACACATAGACAATGATAGCGAGGATTTTAGGCTACATTGTTTATAAAGCCGGTAAGGCGGTCGTGGGTCAGTAATATGAGATTTAAAAGCGATTCCTCGACCATTCCTTTTAGACTGGGAAGTAGTCAGATGGTTTCTAAGGGGTAATGTAGATTAATTGATTGTATAGGCTTGCCGATGGTTTATTTACCAACTTGTATAATGTGTTTTGCAGGAATCTAGGCTCCATCGCCAAGGTAAATAACGAAATAGAAAGTAGTTGCGATTGTGTTGTTGACAGCGCCTCCTGTATGTTCTACCAGTATTGGTTGTACCCTCTTCCTGAACTGGAACACACTCCTGGCTCGTACAGTTCTTGCGCTTGGGTACGTCGTGTATGTAGAAGAAATAAGATTCAGTCTTCATAGTGAGATGCTGTGAATTTGGTTTCTCGCCAGGTCCAACATCAACAGTCCTGGCTTCTTTAGTTGGTTTGCTATTCAGGTGGATTGGCCACTATCACAAGACATTTTGAAAAAGATGGCTCCTTCATTGAATTTCACCTTATATCTTCTGGACAGACCTAGGCAATCCAACAATAACTCGAAGCCTTTCGGTGTCCACAATACACGTATGATGTGTGACCTTCGAACTATCATCTGCCTGCCAACCACGAACTCGTATGACTTTGATATCCATTTAATATATTTTCGAGTTTCATCTCCTTTGTACCGTTTTTGATAGTCTGTCTTCACAATCTGGCAACCGTTTAAACTGCCAGAGATTCCGCTCTTATTTCTTATCCACTCTATACAATAATTATTCACTCTTCGTTGGCAGAAATGCAGCTCAGAATAAGAGCGTTATTTCTGCAGACCGTTCCCTAAATTTGCGGATGTCTAAGTAAAGTTTTTAGAAAATCTATCTGTAAAATAAATAATAATTCCAAATAATTCTTTGAAGAAAATATCTTTCGCTGCTTATCAGTCGTTTAATGCAGTTTTTTTCCGAAGACACCTAGTTATTAATACAATACCTTTGAACTACAGAGAACTCCGCTTAATTGAATATGAGGGTAATTGAACAGTACGTTTAATTGAGCAACTTTTCATCATCTCGAAATATTTACTACGTATATATTTACATATAAAATAGTCGCTTTATTGAATATAATATAATAAGAAAAGCCACCTAATTGAACATACTGTAAATAGGTTACCTACATGTTTCGTCGTTTCCACAAATTGAAAAGAATATTTTTATGGGAGAGAATAACTAGCTCCTATCCTCCTAACTGTGTGGGGTTAAAAACTAGAGAAATTTCTTTAATGAACAAAGGGTAAAGAAGTGGGTTCACTTGCCTGTTCTTTACCAAGAAGCAATTTATCAGTTGCAGTAAATTATTAGAAACGGGCATCACGGATGACATCATCAATTCATGAGAAATTTAAACTCATTGAAAAAGCAATATAGTCGTATTTCCCTGGAGAGCCGTCAGCAGCATTACAGATGGTAAAAACTCTAAATAATAACAGATCAACATTAACTCGAATCCTTTATTCTGATGATCAACTTCGATAGCATTAAATCACTACTGCTGACAGGAAACGTTCTTGCTTTGATTCATTTTTGGCCGTGTATCGCGTTCACACAGACAGACAGAATTGAAGTAGATATTAGAGATCACATGTGGAAATGTCACTGTACGCTAAATTAATGTGGGTGTGATATACTGTAATTTAAAAAGAATAAGAAAACCAAACTAATGATAATTGGCTTCTCCACACAAAGAGTGGGTTTGAGGCGTTCGCTACTCTTTACAGTAAGTTCTGTGTAATACTTTTGAAACATGTACAGAATGTGGCTTTCTGTTTATGATCTCTGTTTGCAGAGAAATTATTTTGTCGAAAATGCTGTTTTACTTACACCGTGACTTTATATGCTATATCTTAATTTTTATACAAAATAGGTTTTACTACTGTTAATGAAATAATAGTAGTATGATAGACATATGCATGATGTATTGTCTATTCTAGGCGTGGGTGGAGCTTGCGTGGCCGGAGAAGTGATGCCGGATAGACGCCGTTTTGCGGCTGTCTACGACAGCAGACAGTTAGTTATTTGGGACATTAAGACAGTGACACCGGCGAAGAGTGTGTCAATTACTGCTGGCGATTCGGAAACGGAGGTTGTGTGTCTGGCGTGTCGACAAGGAATGGACACTTTGGCCGTTGGTACGCAGCGATTCGTTTTTCTAGTTCATGCCGGTGGTGAACGAGCAGTGAGTCAGAGTGCGTAATTGATGCTGTTGTTTCTGAGAAATAAATAAATTTATTTATGATCTTTTATAGGTTACCGAACTAATTGACACTGGCGACGATTCCACAGTAGAAACGGTGTCCTTTTCACATTCGTAAGTGAATTAGACGAAGTAATAATAACTTCATTTTTTATTTTGATGCTATCAGTTATTCAAAAGAAAAAACAGCAAGATTGGATAAAATCTGGAAATTGCGCAGTATAAGCAGACAGTTGAAAATCAGACTGATGAAAGCTCTCAGATGGTTTATGTTTTTGTACGGCTGTGAAAGCTGGACCATCAAAGAAAGTGACAAGAACAAAATTCAGTCGTTCGAGATGTGGTGTTGGAGACTGCAAGAAATAGATGCAGAAAGAGAACTAGTAGCAACAATGGCAAGAGTTAAACTTAAGTATTTTGGGCATGTAGCAAGAGGCAGTGCTGGTGAACTTGCACTCACAGTAATGGAAGGATCAGTTGATGGTGTAAGGCACAGAGGGGCACCTAGAAAATCATGGCTTGACAACATCAAAGAATGGAGTGGGCGGTCGTACCATGAGTGCAAGAATTTGGCACAAAATCGAGCAAGAGGGAGAAAGCTGTTTTGGAACTGGTCACTGTCTGTTGCCAAACCTTACCGGAGGACGGCACAACAGTAAGTAAGTATCTACTCCACCGGATTTTCATATATCGGATACCGGATCAATCTTTCAAAATTTGGATCGATCCGATAAGATTTGATAGGAGCACTGAATATTTCAGATTAGATTAGAAGAAATTTTCCATGATGCGACATTCAACACTATCCATTAATCCATATGGGCTTACCAAAAATAGGAGATTCCTAAATATGTATACTCACGCGTTCCGAAGTAGCAAGACGGACACATCACCATGTCATCACCGTGATACTGCTCCTCACTCATGTCACAGCGACCCGTGATTTGGACATAGTTTACGCTGTTGCAAATAATCGTGGTCTCGTTGGCGCAGGCTCTCAGACAGTTATAGATGTTACTGACGTATTTAAAAGCCTTCGAGTCGAATTTCTTCACATTCATGGGAATCTTTTCGAATTGGGCTAAAGAAGTACAATAATGCATGATCAATATATTTCCTTATAGTAAACTGTGGGCTCATAATTGTTGTTAAAATAACAGTAAGTATTCCCGCAAATGATGTACAACACGCGCTAAACAATTTGTAATATTCCCAAAATAATTTCTGTAGTATAGAACAAACGAAAACAGCTCATATGGAAAGACTAATAGATGAAGAATATACAGGTAAATACTTGATTGTATTTCCATTAGCATGAATGATCATTTCAAATCATCTTCTCATAGTGTGTATTCATGTCATAACTAGTACTCAATGCTTCTCCAAATCCTACAATGCTGTCCTTCCGATCATCAATATTTCGTGCGGTTTGCTGCCTCTTTGATTGTAACTCCATTATTCGTTTTCGAAAGGATTGCGTTCAGGGCTCGTGGCTGTTCAAGGTAGAGATTTCAAGGCATCTTAATATGCGATGTGCTCCGTGCGAAATGGCGCTATCTTGAACTATGGCTATAGGAGGCTTTAAATGGATTGAAATGAAAAAGACGAGTGAATAAATGTGAGAGGAGATGCGAAAGTGCTGAATATATTCCTATGGTTGGACCCACGGCGACTCAGGATAAGACCTAGGATGAAGAATACTTAAAAATTGATTTATTGACCTACCGTTAACATGCGGGCGCGGAAGTACGGTCACTGTAAGAGAAATTGTACTGTCGTTGTAGTCGATGAGTGGTCGTTGAAATCGAAGTGGGCTGGTTGTCGGGCCGACCAATTCGCGCAGTTTGCCGACAACATTGGCGGTCACCGCGTTACGAATTACATCGATAAACTCAATGCCTGGTGGAGGTATAGGGAATGTAAAAAATGCATTATTGACCTAAATATAGCGGGGCATTTGGGAAGGGGAGCGAGCGGTAGCAGTCAATCCTCATCATAGTTTGGTTAAGAATGAGAGTCAGTAATACTGTACATTGATATTACTGTATTGGAAAAATCCTATATCTTCTAATAGAAACCACAATAGCGGTCAAAATATGGTCTCCTTCTTTATACATAGAGACGTCACCAAACAATATTTTATTTACAATATATACAGTTAGTCGCCGCCCTCAATTCTGCAGTCCGCGACTTTTGGATAATAACTAAATATTTGTATCATTTCTTATATTCGATATGTACTGATATTTGACATCTTGGTGGACATAGGTTTCTGGAGAGACCTAGTCCTGTTGCTCTTCTCTAGGCGGTTGAACCATCTTCCAAACCAAGGCGTTCAATATAGAAAAATGTGTTCAACAAGGTTGAAGTCCATCTCCCCCTCCCCTGTTCAGCATTTACACGGAAAAACTAATAAGGGCAGCTAATATTGACGAAGAATACTGTGCAAACAATAGAAGACCGTGCGTTGATTGCAACGGGAGATCAAGACCCCTCAGAACTATTACACCGGCTGAACAAGGCTGGCAAAAAGTGTAAAACATCAAGAAAACTAAATACAGTATGAGCTAACACGAGAAGATACTTCTGTCATCGAAGTTGATGGGTAAGAAATTGAGAAGATGCCACAGTTTAAGTATTTAGACTCTGTAAAACCCGGAAATGGTGACTGCAAACCAGATGTTAAAACAAGCATTGCTATGGCCGACATACGCCGCAATATGAGAACAGAAGTGAAACACTGAAGATCGTCAAGGCTCTAGCTTGGTCTCTATCCTCACATATGAAGTCAAATGTTTGACACTAAGGAAGGCTAACGAAAACTGAATCAACACATCAGAGATGATGTGGATGAACTGTACAGGCAATTGCTTCGGATAAGCGGGAAAGACAGAAAAACCAATGAGAGCATCCCTGTTGGTATTTGTCAAGAAGACGAAGTTGTGCTACTTTGGACACATAACCAGACCACATGGTTGCTAGTTCGTTAGTACGGTAATCAAAGTCATGACCGGCTGGAAAAGGAGAAACGGAAGAGCACAAATCTACTATAAGGACAACATCAGTCAATGGACCGGCACAACCCAGGCAGAGAGCATTAAGAAGCCGCAAGACAGGATCGTTGTGTAGGCAGCCAACGTGACGATGCTGAATGACGGATGGATAGATGGATGAACTGATATGATGAACTCATTAGTCAATATTAAACACTCAATAGTAGAACTTAGAGTTCAAATACCAGAGAATACAAAAGTTCTCAAAATGTAATCTGCTAAAAGAATCTCCTGAAACATACGATTTATTGTGTGCACTTAAAAATGCATGTGAGATGTATTGTAAGGTGTGCCTTCAATAACTCGTCTTTACTAAACTAATCTACCTTAACATTGAGGATTAGGAATCACGAGTACCTTTTATCAGTGACTGCATTTTTTGTTAATCTCTCATGTTGTTAATTCTTCCACTGTATATTTTCCTATCAATTCTACCCTGCCACAATTACAATTTACAGCATGGATTAAAAACTCTTCTGTGCAAAAGACCTGCGGATGAGCGTAATTTAGGAGTCCAGCTTTTACTTCACTTTGTATTTTGTATACAATGGGTGATTCATTTCACTCCACACCCACCTCCTACCTGTAAAGTAAATTCGAATGTGCTTCTTTTCGGCTGCCTCGTAACAATTCGTGACGTCATAGGTCCATGAGCCCGGCTGCTCCGGATCAACACCCATGGGCAAGTCGTCTATATCGGTCCCATCGTAGTTGAAGAAGTTGTAAGCTTCTCGATATGCCATTGTTGGGTCATCAGTCTGCGAGTTATACAGGCATAGCATGGCGAAACAAAACGCTCTGCTGTATATTACTTTAGTAATATAATATACTTATAATAATGTACTTTGAAAGTGGACGCACTTACCGGCGCATATGATGTTATTTTCAGATGAAGTGGCACTCTTCTTTCTAAATCAATTCCCTTCCCATCTGGAATTTCCACCACTCTTCTCTAAAATGCAGCCAGTCAAGTCCATTTTTATGTTCATCAGAACTGAAAATCATTAAACGCCTGTTGATGAATTTCTTTGTTCATTTTTTCAAATGAATTTAAGAGTGTCAATCTGATGACTGTTCTCATGTATAGATAAAATACACACCATCTAATTATCACATGAGGTGTGAGTCGTAGATAGGACTCAGAAGTGACCGGAAGACATTTAAAATATAAATATTAGGGAATTGAAAATATAGCCGAAACATATGTTAATATCATAGCGGCACAACGTTTCGGCGTTCTTATATGTACAAAGATACACAGAGACTGTCGACCACATACTTAGCCTGTGTAGAATATACAAAAAGGCACAACCAAATGCTGATGGTGTTGATGGTCGAAGTAATGAAGAAATTTCAACGCATTGATGAGAAGGCCGTGTGGTACCGCAGAGGGGAAACCTCGAGGAAGTGGTGGAGAACAACCAGACTAATCTATTGTGGAAACTACGAGTAGCAGACTCCTCACCATTGTGAACACAGAAGACCAGACTTTGTTGCAATGGAGAAGGACACCTAGAAGATCTGGGTCGTGGATATGGCGTGCCCACCGGAGAAGAGTGTCCAAGGAAAAGAGAATAGACAAATGTACCAGCGTCTGCGGAGGAGATGAAGATTCTATACATTTAATCCAATCGCCTATAAAACAACACTGTCCATCACACAGTATATTCAAGAATATTCGTCATACATTTAAATAGTAGAAAAATAATATTTATGTGTCGCCGATTTTTGCTATTTTCTGGTTGGTTGTAAAAGTATTTTTGCGCGCAAATTAATTTAAAATAACAAAACATTTTAATTGAAGTTAGCCAGCATGATCATTAAGTTGTCGGATACTTCTGGATCCCTGATGGGAATGTAATTGCATGAATATTTGTATTTTCTATTTCATATACTGTAGTACATACATACAGTATGGTATTTTCCAAAATAAATTATTATTAATATTATCATTAAAAATCACACGTTGCCATACTCACGTCCAAAATGTAGAGCTCAAATGTTGTATTACGTGTGCCCAGTTCTTTGACTTTGAAATCTGTCTTTTGTGTGATGTAATAGTCAGCTGGTATTCCACGTATTCGACGCTGCGGGGAACGAAATCACACGCTATAATTTCTTGCACATACTGTACAGTATATACATATACTGTTCAATTAAGATAGATCAAATCTTATTCTGTTATTTATCTTTCTTTTTCTTGTCATCAACTTTACTCTGAATGCTGTTTGTACCAAGTCATAATCACTCGCAAAAAGCATATGAGACGATCTACAAAGCATTGAATATTCAGCGGCATAAAATCGTTAGAAGGATCCATGCGGTTTACTCGGTTACATTATAACAGTCGAATGGACACTCCAAAATTTGAAGATGTTATCGAATACCTGACATCAAAAAATGGCTAATCATGCGTACCAAATGATTAGCATAGGACTTCAGCTTGGGTGAGGGTTCTGAGACACTTTGTATGCCCAAGTTAGATGTATCTACCGGCGCGGCCTCTCAGAGGAATCCGTGTCTGTGGACTCGTATCTGAGGGAGTTCCGGCTCCCCTGACTATACCCGCTGTATAACAACCTCCGACAAAAATGGAGCATTCAAGATCTTAGCAATTTCTGGGAGGAGTTCAAAGGAAGGTTCCCCACAGTACAGTAGTTCCCGTAATTTTTATTGCATGACGACGACGACAACAACAACGACAACAGCTCTCTTGAGAGGAAAAATGGCGAAAAATCGTGATTACTACAGCAGCGCTATTTGGTCCAACTGACTTAACGGACGCACTCATGGGTTTTACCTTGACAGGCCATCACTTAAGATACTTTCTAATCTAATAAAAAATACGCTTTTGTCTTTAACAAGAAGTCTTAGAGCACAGAGAAGACCCAAACTTGCTGAAGTTGTTGTTGTTGTTGTTGTTCAGTGGGTCTCGTCAGGGGCTGTCGAAATTCCCTCCTATACGAGTCCACATATACACGGATTCATCTATGAGGACGTACCGGCAGATACATCTAACTTAGGCATACAAAGTGTCTCAGAAGGGATGCTAAACCATTTAATATTACCCAGATGAGGCTGTGTGATTAACGTGCAACAGAGGTGGACAGTGGACACGCTAGACCTCGCTGAAGTGGTGCTAAAATTTTCTACAGCATTATGGGCCTCAGAAGGGTGGTCGCATTTTCACCAAAAGTGCAACTTTCACAGAACATCATACATATGCTTAAGCCTACCCAAGATGTCCCTAAGGCTCGTGTATTCCCACCACCACTCAGGGTGGTCCCCAGGACACCGTGTGCGTAGAGGCACTGGAGGTTACACAATTTTCCCCAAGAGAAGGAAATCAACTGAAGTGAGGGTTAGACTCTGCAGGTATTTACAAACCACTCGATCACAATCTTAAAGATGTTTTAGGTACTATACGGCAATGCAACATGTCAGGCTGTTATCAGAAAAATGCTTAGGACTGCCAAAGAGAACCTTCAAAATCATTATTTAATATTTGGTTATCAAGGGATACGTTGTTGGTATCCTTGAATAGCCAAAGGCCAGTCCTATTCCCGTCCAGGCGTTGATGGCATTCATCCAGTGTATAGTTGGTCGCACTCATGTCCTGCTACCTTCAGTTGAGCCTTGGATGATCCACTTTCCATCCCATCCATATTCTTCCTTAGATAAAAATTTGTCCACATCTGTTCTCGGACCTATACATTTGTTTTCTTGTTTCTCCGACTGATTCCTAGAATTCTTCTATATAGGCCCAAATCTTAAATGCATTTATTTTGTTTTTATTCGCAATTCGTCATCGCCCAAGACTCACACCTATAAGAAACTATTGCAAAAGACATAAGTAACTTGAAGAAAAAAGAAAGTTCTCGACATCTGGTTCATCAACAACCCTTTGAACAAGAGCATTACAACGTTATTATAGTAAAATGATGAGCCCATCAATTGGTTAATTTCTGCATTCAGTATTATGGTTAAGTTGCTTTGGGGATTGGCAATAAGGGTAATAAACATACATTTTAGAAAAATAATTTTCCTAAACCTTAGTTGCCCTAAGTACTACATAATTATATTCGGCTGTCCTGTGCAACTCGAATTTTGTGGTGCCTGTCTTTCTATCCACTGTCGTTATATAATAAACTAAAATATCTGAGTTAACAAGTCCGTTCCCTGTTATAGAACACGACCTACTTTGCCCACATAGGAATAGGTATTGTCGATACGGAAGACTTCATTCGGATCTCTCATGTTTGCCCAGTGAATACTGGAGAGCGTATGATTATCACTTTCTTTTGCATCGAACAAATCCTTGCCGAGTGTCGT
>JAUYWV010091711.1:0-23252 GCA_032274565.1 Nematoplana nigrocapitula
GTTAGACTCTGCAGGTATTTACGAACCCACTCAATCACAATCTCAAAGATGTTTTAAATACTCCATGGCAATGTAATTTGTCAGGGGGAGGGTGAGTCATCACGAAAAGTGTTCAGACATGGTGAGGCAGACCGTAGCTTTACTATACTACTGTCCTTGTCCTAGTTGTTATGGTGAACACTTAGAGGCTCCTATATCGACAATTTATGAAACTTTTAATATAAAGAACCTGTTTCATTTTTCCGGTAGTCCTACTTTAGTAGGGAGACTGCGACTATAAAACTCATCCTATCCAGGTTGGCCACGCAGCCAATTTCATGGAACTATTTTGATAATTCAACAAATATTCTCTATAAAATTGTAATTAACCTGATAAGCCAGTCTAATCAGATTATTAGTTCGCTGTCGCAAGGTTTTGACAGAAATATCAGAAAAGAACTAGCAACAACAGAGGAACAGGTGCTCCACCCCAGCCCCTCGATAACGTCAGTGCAGCACATACCGTTTTAAGCCTTCTACCGCCCCGACGTACCGCGAACAAGTATAGTACCCCATGAGACAATCATCCGATATTCCTCTTTGGCATTTATTCTATGGGATCAGTGAATGCGCGAACCACAAGCCGTAGTTGGTAACTGTTGCCCATGTAGATATAGTACTTTTCGCCAAAGGACGCTTACATCATTAAGCCGCAGTGAGAGTCAGCTGATCAACACAGCACTCAGTCGGGGCGGGTTCGCTATGCAGATGGGTGATTGAAATCACCTGCCACGCGTACACACACCCCGGGCGCGTGCCTGGTACATGCGCTCTCACTACTTTTATTATGCATGAAGTACCACTTGCACAGAATTACCTTCATATGAACTAACAAAGGTGACGCAGTTGCTAAAAAATCTACTGTATTTATAAAGACTATCCCGATCAGTTTCAAACTTTTTCTTTGCTATAATTAAAAATACGTAAATCGATGAAGCATTAAGATGAAATGTCTGTAAATGAACATGATTAAAATAAATAAATTAAAAATAATATTTACAATAATATTATATTAATCAAACCGTATCGTTATACCTTATGGTGTTCAAACGAAATGGTCGAGGAAATTTGAATAACTAATCAGAATGCAAATATTAAAATAAATAGAGTTTGAGTACTATTAATCAAGTGGGATTTCTCCACATATTATCACTACTTTTGATATTAACAAAGCCAATTGACACACAGTTGACAATTCAGTATTACATTTGTCGTCGCCGCTTCCATATTTATAGATATTGTGCTGTTCATTTAATCTGGTCAGTGTACTCAATTATAAATATATTTGCTTATCATTGTTACAATATAATTCGTTAATGAGAACCAATTTCTTGCTTTGCATTTTCATAATGCCAGTAATACGCCATGCCATCAACTCGATGTTGTTTTATTATTTTTGTCGTCACTAAAGTTGCGCCATTCTTAGTCTTAGAGCTGATGACATTACAGTATTATAGCTCTATTACCATAACCAGCATAATTAAACATATTTTTATTATTACACCACTTTAAACAAAATGACAACAATTTGCATTTTAAATAAATATAAATAGGTTTTAAATTGCATTTGTTTGTGTTCTACAAAATAATTAAGTACACATTTATAACCTGACAAAATATTTGGTCAATTTTTGGTATAGCTTTTAGAAGATCCAAACAGTTATCTACGAAATCGGTAAAGATCACTGGTGGCATCAGACCAGGGAATACCAGGGTGAATCTGTTTCGCGCCGTGGTTATAATGATGAGTAGTATTAATATAATTTATATTAATAATGACAGTGATCAAATTATTATGTAAAAGTGTATTTTTAATAGTAAAATTAATAAACATTTTGCATCACACATTACATCATAGTAAAGTAGAAACTAGTCACTGGTTCAGAAAAAATCGCAAATGTACACATCATAGCATTCAACATGTTTTAGTGGACATAATGGTAGACTTAATCATGAGTGAGCTAAAAAATGAAGTTCATAAAGCCGAATACTTCATTATATTAATAGCTGCCAAAACGAAAGAATTTTCCCTGGTGGTGCGCTATTTTCGGAATGGATTTCATTCAACGAAATCACTACAACAGAAAAGAGTCTTACCAACTACGGCAATTTGAAAAAGCTGCATCAGCACACTTTTTGCATCCGATGCATTCATTCCTGGAAACGACACTTTTTTAAAAATTTGAAACTGTGAAAGAATTTTCGAAGTACCACAAGACAAAAATTTAAGACTTGAAGCTGGAAGATGATGGTACAGTGCTCTGATGTGAAAATGGAAACTTTTTTGAATTCGCCCCATTTGTAGGTGCGTACCAGGAAGCAATTTTAGAGCTGGACAGATTGTTGAGAATCGTCTGCACTATTCCCATAACATTTGCAGAAGCCGAACTAACTTTCAGCAAGCTGGAATGGGCGAAGACTTATTTACACACGAGCATGACTAATCTTCGTCTTTCTAATCTCTATCACTTCTGTCTGTGCACGGTGGAAGAGCAAAAATCAGGATTTGACAGGGTTACTGACAGTTACGTCGAAAAATTTCGGAACTGCCGAATTTCATTAATGTAGCTGAAATTCTAGTAATAAAAAAATAATTTCTGTTTCTGTTTATGCACGATGAAGAACTTTAGAAGGTGGTTTTTATAATGTCGGATGAATAATACATTTTTATGGTTCTTATTTACTTGCACTGGTAGATGCCCTGGTGCTATAAGAGGTCTGGCGCCTCTAGTGGTAAAGATCTAATCAGTGTTCTAAAGAACAGTCAAACAAACGGCTTATTTCTCAAATTTTACTGGTTTTACTAATCAACGGGAAGTAAAACAGAAGTCATTCTTAAAATAAATTTCTATTAACGTTTATATAGTTTTCCTTTATCAATAATTCAATCACTGTCAGTTAGTGTATTTATAGATTAGTAATAATTATTCGTACCATTTTGCGAATTATTCTTTCTTGTTTGTTGTTCATGTGTTTCTGATTGTGTTTTCCTATTTTATAAAATTACCTTGTTAGCCTGTATTTCATAATTATCTCAATATACATTATAAGAAAGGATTGACAACAGTTTCATGAAGCTAGGATCAAAAGAGCTATTGTTCAAAATGTGTTCTGAAAATACCACTACTGCAACGAACATAGGCAATCAACTGAAATGTTAACAAAAAAAGAAGTTCATATAGAAATTACTTATAGAAAAAAAACAATTTTATTTATCAAAACCTGTGACTCAGTCGATCAATAATTCTGCTGTGTTTCAGTCTATCCACATCAAACATTATACTCCTCAAACGAAATTCTGATCCGACTAATTATGGTGCATATTCTAATTTAGGTAGATTTTTCTAAATTACTTCTTAAAAAACTTTTTTTCTATCGTGATAGCATAGGCCATAGAGTAGGAACCTATAGACGCTTGCTGAGATAAGAGGAAAGTGGGTCCACATATAAGTGTTTAAGGCATCATATTTCTGGAATTTGGGAATTGATAAGTCTATTTATATAAATTATTTTGTTTGTTCGTTATCTAAAAACGCAAGATTGGCTCGATCATAAACCAAGTTTTCACGGGGAGTGACGTAGGAATATTTTTATCTGGATACAATGCAGCCCCGGGGTTCTACCCCTTGAAGTTAAGGCTGGCCTATAGTAGTCGTAGGAATTTTAATATACCTATAGTAGGCAATTGCTGCATTGATATGCAGGGTGTTCGTGATCTTCCCGCTGATTTTTATCCTTAGTTTTATTTCAAAATTTCTTCCTATGTATAAACAATCGCTGGATTTTCATAATATACTACATTCCAAAAAAACGGATTTGCATTGAATTATATCAGCATTAGTATCCGATTATAAGCACATCTGTTAACCTTTCCATTACAATGTGCATTATTTAATAGTGATTACATTTGTCTTTTCATTTTGGAGACCTACAAATATGGAATTTAAACAAATAAATGGCCGTTATCATCTTTACAAATAATTTACATCAACTCTACACAAAATCTCATTCACTGACAGCCAAGCTGAATACGAAGAAATGCCTCGTATCTATCAGCGTTAAATTTAAATTTAATAAAATATCGATAGCTCCATAAGACACGCGCCTAGCTATAGCGATGGCGTAGTTCAAAATCAATGGCGCTTCCAGGCATATTTTGAAAACAGGCAGATAGATGCAAAGCTATTTCCCGTTTTTCCAAGGTAATTTGAAAATGGATTATCGTGATTTTAATAATGAAGAAATTGTTACAGTTGTTTCTTTTGCTGTTACTTTTAATTGTGAAAAAGCAAGAAGAATGTTTGAAGACAAATTTAACAAGCAGCCTCCACCTGCAAGAACCTTAGGTATTGGATTGGAAGAACAGATTTTTCGAAACTTTGTCTGTTATTCCACGTAAACCAATTGGTGATCATAACGAAAGAAGAATATCACATGACAAAACGCAGGAAGTTGTACAAGCCTTTGGTGATGATCCAACGACATCCCAACGGAAGGTTAGTCAAGAAGTTGGTTTGTCTGTTTCATCTATAAACAAGGTGTTAAAACAGGAAGTTTTAACGCCATGGAAAGTTACAAATGTGCAAGAATTGCTTCCCGACGATTTTTCCAAACGTTTGCAATTTGCCAATATGTAGTTGAAAAGAATAGACAAAACCATAACTTCATTCGATCCATCTATTTTAGCGATGCATCATTTCACTTAAATGGCTGTGTCAATAAACACAACTATTTTATTTACAGTAAAGACAATCCACTTGCAGTTATGGAAAAATCGTTGAAATCTCCGGCTGATCCCATACCTTAGACTCCCAGAAGCTCAGACCTATCAATAAACGATTTCTGGTTGTAGGGGCAAATTAGAAACGAGCTATATGCAGCTTCAAGACCAAGAACAATAGAACAATTGAAAAAACGGCCTTATGAGTTGCTAACAAACATCACCTTACAAGTTATTATGATAAATTTGTAAATTGTTCATATTATATAAAAAAATATTTCCATTAATTTCAAATCCGCGGGAAGGTCGCGAACACCCTGTACAACAGAATGAGGGCTTTCAATAACGAAATTAAATCTGATCGTTGTGTTTTAGTTATGTTTTTTTTGTTAAGTTTGTTTGTTTGTTTGTTGTTTGTTATGTTGATCGATGGGGGCGAGTAACAGTTTGATGCATCATTTTTTAAATCCATAGAGCACGGGTACTACGACAAAAGAAGATTCCTAAGTTATTTTGTACAATATTTAAAATGTGAATGAAAAAAACAAATGAAAACTTTACGAAGTTTAAAGAGAAATAAAAGCATTAAGAGGTTGGCAACATTAACTCTGAACATGTTTCGCATTTACCTTAAGCATCATCAGTAGGGTTTGCAGATTGTCAAGTTTTCCCTTAAGTTGTATTTGTAGACGTTTGAGTATCTTATATACTATAATTCTGGTGTGTCTTGTATGTGTTTAAATCGTCATATCTGTTAATTATATACTTTTGTTCCTCCACTTTTGAATTACTGGTTACGTTTTGTGTTATGCCTTGACAATCAGAATAAATGTTGAACAACCTCTTTGTACTCTTATTTATCTTTAAACTTCGTAAATAGAAAATTGAATCAGACTTCATTATAAATTGTCCCAAAGACGCCTGGCTGAATTCTATACAGAATCTGTTGAAGTTCGCGAATCGTACCTAACTAGAAATTCTCTAATTCTGGTTCAGTAGACAAAACTGGCTTATTCATAGCTGCCCGCTTACTATATCAATTACTGATTTCTTTTCAACTGGTTTGAATTATCTTAATCAATGTCATCTCTGTCAAATTGTGTAATTTTCTTCACACTGAAATCTTTGTTATAATAAAATTGCGACAACCTCCCCTTGCTGACAAACAAACGCCATAGATGAGGTATGCAGGCTGTTAATTTACGGCGGCGTACAGCATAAGTTCTAAAGTGAAAAACGAACTTTGTGCAATTTTCGCCGACTGGAGCAGCTATAGCGGCGAAGAGTTTAGCGAACGCAGTTGACATAGATCAACAAACACAACCATACAAAAAATAAACAATTAAGAAGGCCTTTGATAGGCAATTAATAGGGAATACTGATCGATGTTAAGTGAGTGCTTTTATGTTGTATTTCGGTCTGTACGCATTTGGCGCCAGTAGCACTGATACCTATACAGGTTTACCCAATAAATTTAGTACAAAATGAGATCAGTTCGTCTTGGGTGGCAGAGAAACTGGTATACTGTAATTAGGAGATGATATCTAAAGCAGAACGCGCAAACAGTTGAAAACAATCCTTGTCAACACGCATTCTCTCTGTTAGTGAAATACTTACTGGTTTCGACTTACTTATCAATTTTTCTCAAATAATGTGAAATAACTATAACATATATCCCATGATCAGCTACGATAACCCGCTTATAATCAGTTAATTCTTTCTCAAGAATTTAATATTTAAACCGTTTATTTACAATAAAAACAATCAATAAATAACCTTCCCGGGCAAATTGTCAAATAATTCCCCCCAATTCAATAGAATCACTAAATAACTTCCCCGAATAATACAATAACGAAAAGCTATAAGACCGTTACTTGTCAAACTGTCGAAACATAATTAGGAAAAGGTTATGGTCCACTTATTTTGTTCATCTTCTTTGAAACATCCCATGAACTGACACCGCAGAAACGTTCGAATAATCAACAACGCTGATACCACGAACGATGCTTTGCATACCATCTGAGCCAGTTCCGTAAAGCACTTCTGATGTACGCTGGAAATCTTCACTAGTAACTTGCTCGTATAGATTGACTGAGCGGATGAACGGTTTCCAGTGAGAACTCTTTTTTTAACTTCGTTAAGATTTTTTAAAAGTTGACCAGTCGTTTTATTTCGAGGAATGATAGGTAAAGTTCCCTCCTTTCAGATCTCCTAATTCTGCGATTGACTTCATCATATTATCCAGTGTGTTGTGTCCCAGCGTTTTGGCGTCATACCATTCGCTTTCCAAGTAATTCAATTTTGCTTTAATATGAAATGCAGATGCTTTGCAGTTTTTCGGTCTTTTTGTTGCGTACAGTTTGTACAATCGGACAAACCAGCTTTTGTTTTGGGTATGTTGAATATGTTTTCCAAATTCAAGTTCTCTGTGTTCACGACCTCCTCTCAGAACAAAAAACTTCCCACAGCAATAAAATATAGTACGAAGAAGTTGCGTAGGATTTCCACTTCCTAGAACACCAGATTCCCAAAGTTTTTCTTCTTGTGTTTTTCTTATTGCTGTGCTGGTACCATTTGCGGAGGCTTTTAATTTATTTGATTCCTTCATAGCGGCATCAAGTGCTGTCCTTGACTGTTGAAACTCGTTGTCTTGAAATAACCTCCAACCTCATCCTAAAATATTCTTTAAGTAATATCCGATTCCTTAGAAAAAATCTCTTAGCGTATTAGATGGATATTTCTTGCCATTTTTTTCCTCACTTCGAAAATGAAAAATTGAAGCTGGCTGTTGATTTCAGATTTTGACATATCGTCAAATGCATGGTTTGAAAACATGCATGCCATTGATCAAACCGTTCAATTGTCTCTCTTTTAGCCACTCGTGAAATATTTTCACTGCCCATTTAGCTTTCTTAATTGAATTATCCGATCTTTCTTTTAGGATTCTGTCTTTAAGTTCTTCTGTACTCATAGCTTTTTTGAACCTACTTTTAGTTTGGTCAGAATAAGTCTCATCAAATTCATTGGTCTCGTCAAGCAAATAATCTAAAATGATTTGTCTATTCCATAATCAGATGAACCTGCCATAATGATTGTAGATGCAAAAATGAAATCATTATAGTTATATATAGGAATGTTTTTAAATTTGAATATTCTAATGATCCTGGGATATAAATAATATACCATAGCATTATCAGAATTCCCTCAGGAGAATGAATTCAAATGAGACATAGTTACTATGTCTGGTGAGTTTGCAAATGTAACAAGAACTCATTCATATGTAATTTCATATAACTAATTTTTAGTCATGTGGGACATTGAGACAATTACAGCCACCTTATATACACATATCAAAAAATTTCAGAAGAAACGAAGTGTCAGATTGTAGCTGCATTTATTGGCCAGAAGGATTACGTGGAGGTGCCTTGTATATTGGGAGTAAAGGGAACCCCAGTATACGGCATCATCCGGCGTTACCAAACCAATAATGTGATAGTGAGAGATAGTGGTGGTGCAAGACTTGTGAAAATGGATGATTGTAAGAATAACTGTTTGGTGAATTACAAACGAGATGACCTAACAAACCACATGTTCACATCTCCATAATAGCCAAAGCTTTGGATGGTTTGCTGATACCTATCAAGAAACTGGACACAGGCGTCAGTTGACTGAAATTCGCCTGTACCAAAGAATCGCGCGGAAATTACGCGAATTGGTTCATGCAAACTGTCAATGCAAACTTAAGCTTTACGGATGAATGTGGTTTCAACCTCTTCACAGCTCGTACTCGGGGTAGAGCGGCAAATGGTCGACGTGCTGTACGGCAAGTAACAGCATCCAGGGGAAAGAATCTGAATCTCCTCATGGCTGTGACACCTTCTGGACTGTACTACTACGCGCTTGAGGAAGGTTCTGTGAATGGTGCGCAGTTCGATAATTTTCTGGACAATCTGGGGATGGTACACAATGGTGCTAAAATACATGATGAAAGGTTCATCAAGAAGCTTCCTTCATACAGTCCAATGCTAAATCTGATAGAAAATTGCATCAATTGTATGAAACGTCGACTTAGTGAACGCATGGCGGAAATCCGGGATCGCGGAGCAGCTGCAAATGCAGGTGTGACACTCGTGCAACACAAACCCAGGAGTTTGCGGGAATGCATATCAGGTGCTCTTAGTGATCACAGTGTAACCCAACAAATAAATTCTGAATTTATTTTGTCGAATGATGGGATACGTGCCCGCATGTCAAAATCTTGAAGAAATTTTGATGTAAAAATGTGATGTGAAAACTTTATGTTTGACCATACATTTGATTTATTTTTGTCACATTTGTTACCACTAATGAAAGAAAATTGCAATGGAACATATTAGAAACTTTATTCATATCTGGATTGACTAAACACTGATAAAACGCACATTTGAAAGTGTTCTCGTCTAATTTGAAAATTTCATGTTACATTCGTAGTATTGAAGTTACTTTTGATTACACAATGCCATATTTAAATCTCTAAACAGAATTTTATGTCTTATATGAACGCTCTCATGTCACATGTGGATGATTAATGATGACATTTGAACTGGAATATATATATAAATGCCCGTATGCACCTTTGAATGTACAGTCAGACACACTAGCTTCATTCATTGTACAGGGTGAGTCAAAAGAAACGCTTGAAAACATGCTTTAATTAATCATCGATATCTTTTTCATTTAATGTGGTTAATGCCTGTCTATGCCTAATTGTCTGGATTGATTAAATTTAGATTTTCAACGTTTAATAACATAATATTTTACAAATCAATAAGATATTGCAATGAATGATTAACAATATAGACGTATTACAAGTCACTGTAAATGTTCAAACACATCGTCTTCTTGTTGCATACAATTCCTTAGTTTTGAGATAACTTCTCTTTAATACCTCGTTGCAAAACTAGGATTGTTTTAGGATTTTTACTGTAGACTTGGATTTTTTAAAGTACCCACAAGAAAAAGTCTATCGCTGCCATATCTGGGAAACAACGAGGCCATTCAATAGAGTCTCTGCGAAGAATCCAACGACCTTGAAGATTTTAATTAAGCCATCCAACCACATCTTTACCACAATGTGCTGCTGCTTCATCCTGCTAAAAACCATCTCGTCTTTGAACTCTTGGCCATACAGTAAGTTATTAATTAACATTTCTAAATAATTGGTAGCATTGACATTTTCTTTTCAAACGACTGGGCCGATTATACCATGTGATGACATTGCTGCCCAAACTATAATGCCTGACAAATTGACTTCCATTCTAATGACAATATTGATTGCTTTCTTCAGTTCAGTAAATGCAATTATGGCGGTCTATATTCACGTTTAGCTTGAAAGGTGCTTCGTCTAACCACCATATTATATCGATTAAACTGTTGTTTTCAACCCGACAAATTCTTCACAAACCTGCAATCGTCTATCTGTATCACCGTCATGCAAACCTTGAACCAGACGTGGAATGCATAGGGTTTCAGATTCATTTTTAAGTTAACGAATAACACTTCACTGGGAGATTTGAAGCTCACTAGACAGGCGTCTGCCTGAATTCTGAGGAGTATTATTTATTGAAATCATTAAGGGATTTCTAATTTCGTCACTTGTAGCTGTCTTGTCTGTCACTTCTGGGAGCATCCAAAACCGATCCTGTACCCTTAAATTTGCCAACCAGTCGTTTGATGGATTGAGGCTATGGGTGGCTTGAAGCATTAAATAAACAGCAACACCACTTTGGTAATACAACTTAATTGCAACAATAAGCCGTGGTTTATTCATTCTGCCAGAAAAAGCTTATACCCACAGTAAAGGTGTGTAAACTTTTAATTTTGTTAAAACGTTCAAAATTCAAATTTAATCAATCAAGATAATTTGGCATAGACATTAACCATATGAAATGAAATAGATATCGATGCTTAATTAAATCACATTACCAAGCGTAAGTTTTGACTCACCATGTATAATGTAGTATTGATTTTTCTCGCAGTCAATGCAGTTGATGTCAGTTCAAATTCAAATTCAAAATATTTTCACTGGTTGAGTTGACACGTGGTGGAAATAAAGTTTAGTTGACAAGAGTATTCACGCTTTAATGTGAACTTTATTAAGAATGGTACATGTGAACTTGTGACTAACATAATTGTCGTCACAGGCATAGTGATAATCGAGACTATCGGAACTTTCACAATCAATGTGCTGATTACTAGAATGGGCTGTTAAAACAAGGCCATTTAAAAAAATCAAATAGTTCATTGATTACCTATAGTTATCACCAAATTCAATGATATACCGAACAAGCATGCACAGATTTAATACTAGACCAAGAATAAACAAATTAGATGTTTCACGCTGATGAGCAATCACCTCCTGGTAGTAAGACTTCATCTTTCTCTCTCTCTTTATCGATACATCTTTAACGCGACTCAGCCCTTCAGACAGATAGAGCTTTGGAAATATCGGGTGGTCACAGATGTTTGTGGCAGGAGTGTAGGGCGAGCTTGTAGAAGGATGACAGCATTTTTGGAAGCAATGAAGTCTCTGGTCATATTTGATACATGCGGCCGGGCGTTGTCATGTTGGAATGTTGCATTTTCCCATAAAATGCTTTTTCCACTTTGTCTTAAATGTTATGGGCAAATGATAAAATTGTTCCTCAAAAAGTCTAAATATATTTCTGAATTGATAGATTGATGAAATTCTTTTCCATTAGAGACTTCTTAAGAGTCGTTCTCATATATCCGCTTGCTGCAATCCAAGAGTTTCTTCTAGATGGAGAACCTATAATCGGTCTGGTGTAGAACCACTTCTCATCCAACGTAAAAAGTCGCCATTTGACTGTTCACATAGCAAATGTCTTCTGTTGTTCACGACAACGGACAACTCTTTGGCAGGAGTCAGGTGATATGAAACGTACCGATCTCATACAGTTATATGTTGTAAATCATTTTGTAAAAATGACTGTTTTCTTCTGTTACATATCTCATATCTGGATAGGTTGTATTCCTTATTAATATTATCAATATTTCAGGTTATAAGCATCACCAAACAATTAAAGCTTCAAATTATATTTTGTCCTGTCTAAAAACAAACGAAAAATTATATAAACCTTTTCTGTACAACAAGCACTCTTGACCAAAAGTAAAATAGATAATGAAAAATCTTTTTTTATTAAAAAACTTTAAAATATAGAAATGGTATTTTTTAATATTAATTCATTATCAGAATTTGTATATGGATACAAATCTCCATGAAAGAGAACTTATGAATTATCGTTAAATAACAAAACATGGAAAACTGGCAGTTAATGAAACAAATGATGATTAAGCTAGTGGAATCTTTAAAACGTCCTGCACAATTATTCAGGAAGGACATAATGAGAAAGATTAAATTGTATATCTGAACTATTCTGCTCAAAATCTAAGTGCCTCGTTGTTCCAGTCCATATATTAAATGCGTCCGCTAGCTCGGAATGTAACCAAAAATTATCACTTGCAATAAATGTGTCAAATCAAATGCTGTCACCGTTTGTTTGGAAGCAGTGTCTAAAAAGACCTAAAAACCAAACCTGCGCATCACGTAGCGTTTGTTTAATGACAGGCAGGGTAATGCGTGGGTGTTTCATTGGCGCTGGATTGACAGATTCGTGCAGCGTCTAATTGTGGACGGACAGTGCGCTGTACAAGGGTTTCGCTGCGCGTTCGCGAGACGTTATCGCGCAGTTGCTTTTAAGGAGAGCAGTGCATAGTGTCGTTTCTTCGTTTCGATGCGCTCTCATTGTTTTGGCAGCTGGAGACTGGGATCTAACTGTTGTTTTTACTAATATTTAGCATTTCGTCGTGAATTACAATCACTATGCCAACTTTATCACTTTAGCATAATTTAATTTCCATTATGCTTATACTTTCATTAGTTATCAATTAATAAATTGTTTTTAAACAATAATTTGAATATAACTGATACTTTTGTCTTTATTAATGATCGATTGTTCTGGAATTCTGCAGTCTGTTTTATGATTAAGTTTTACAAATGGGGCAAATTATGTTTGAATCATGAATGGAATTTTGGAGAGTTTTGTATAATGTGTTACAACAAATCGATCGATAAATCAAGAATGGAAAATGCAATATGGCTGCGGTCAGTGGTGATTTCACTGTGGCGTAAGGTTTTTTATCTCCACGAAATTTCATTAAGATCGCATATCAAGAACAGGTAAAATGTGACGTATAGTTTTGGTAGGCTCAAAAAAGGACTAAACCGAACACTTAAAACAGAACCGGTGGTACCCATATGAATAAGAATAAAAATCACATAGTGCATTTCCATGCAAAGTGTGGGTACCCAAATTTCAGCTCTTTTCGATTCATGGTTTAGGAGGAGATAGTGAACAGATACACAGACAGACAATTGATTTAGGGAAGCTCTCCATGTTATCACATTCCGAGGATTATGTGCGATATAATTGTCAACTCATATACTTCCAGAATTAAAACTCAAGAGCCTTCACTGAAGAAACTCTTTAACTACTATCTACAATCATGATGGAGATGCTGAGTGAGATAACATAACTCACTGGGAATCACCAGGATACTTCAGGTTATTTATAATTTCATTAAGAGAAACCGTTTATTACTTTGCACAACGGCCTAACAGGTTTGGGTACTGATGATGAAGATGAAATGATATGTGTGAAACCCTCAGCGGTGAATTGCAGTTGAAACGTGGACATTCAATATATACATACATGAAGAATCGAACGCTACTTTGGATGGGATGTGGAAAAACATCTCTACGCACATGGCTCAGTCAAATGTAATCTTCGGTGTTTACGGACTACAGTTTGTACCGTATTTGCCGGCGACTAAAGGAAGAATGCGCGAACCTATTAAGCTGAACTGTAAAGAAACAAATGACGCATTTTATGAGATTATCGACTCTTTCTATACTTTTGCTATTCACAAGAATGTGTTTGGGCAACCAAAATTCCTCTCATCTTAGTCTAGCTAGACAAGTGTGGTTTTACGACGTTCTGCTATCTCACTCTAAATGGGGAGGCAAGGAAAATGAGAATTAGCTAAAAGGTAAAAAAAGGGTTCACCCACTTCCCGCAATGCCAATTAAAAAGAGGGTGCGTTGGTAAACTTCCACTCCAGTCAGGGTTTATGGAAAGACACACACACACACGATGGAGGTAAAGTGCGAACGCTCTCAGAAATTCCCATCCACACTTGACTGCATTTGATCCCTCTTATCGTTCTCTTGCAGTGTCCCTGAACTGGAATCAGTCAGACATAATTGGCAAATTATACAGCAGAGGGTCTCACAACTAGCTACAACAAACACGAGAATTTTGAAAAATATCATGTTTGACAAGTTGTCCACCAGTAGACCGGTATCGGGGTCATTGTCCTTCGTCAGTACTGGGTATGGTTCGAACCCGTAACTCAGTGTTTTTCAGTCAAACTATTTTACCACTAGGTCAGGAGTTCGCTCGTCGAACATGCTCGTTTTACCGTATATTTAAAGCTTATAGCTCTAATCAAGCGGGGATGGCCCTGCAGCTGCAGGCTTTGAGTCCACGAATATATCTCAATAACGGCTGCAAATTCAGATAGCATATTTAAGCAAACTCGTGGCTTAACAGTACAATAGTTTGACTGATGAATACTGGGGCACAGGTTCGAATCCTACCAAGTAGTAAAGAGGGGCAATAACCCCGAAACCGGTCTACTGGTGAATATCTTATCGAACATGTCATTTGCCAACATTTGTAAAGTACTGCTTGAATCCTATCTAATAAATCTAGATTGTTGCTAGTCATGCACATCAACAAATCATAAATTCATGTTTAATCCAACAAGACGAAGAGAAGTGTTTTTTCTTCAATGCTTCTCTTGAAACGGTTGATTTTTCACGGACTTCATAGAAATACTAAAAAATACTGAGATATTGATTAGTCATTTTACAACTGACTGTTGCAGTTTTGTACTATTCAGTTCATCACAAAAATGTCTATTTATCTATGTACCGAGTCCTTCAAGACGTAGGTGCCCATGGGCTTCCACAAATCTCTATCCTTGAAGGTTTTCAACACATTTCGTACAGTCAAGCTTTCCTTCCATTCCTCTGGTACTTGCACCCGCATTCATTTTCTAATTCTTTCCATGTATAGTCTGTTAGAGGAAGTGGCCCTCTTCCTCTTTTCCCATCAATTATACCTGCTGTTTTAATTTTTTTTAGTCCCTCTTTCCTCATAAAATGGCCGAGGAATTCGAGCTGTCTTTTTCTTATCAATTTGATCAACTTTCTTTCTTCTCCTGCTGTATTTAGGACTTCTTAATTAGAAATGTGATCTACCCGGGATATTATGAGTATTCTTTACAAAAACACATTTCAATGGTTTCAAGCCGGCTTTCCATCTGTGATGATATCGCCCAACATGCATTTCCACAAGTTAGAATGGAGTATACATAACAGCGTAGAATTATTTTCCCTTTTCCAATCGCCATTCTCCTATCTCTCAATACGTCTCTCTAACTTCTGAAATGACTGCTTTGACATGCTGATCCTTACCTTGATTTCCGAGTCGCACATGCCGTATTCAGTAATCAAGCTTCCTAGTAGATTTCACTTATTTTGACACTTCTGATCCTTTTGCTTGCTTATCACCATACAATCTGTCTTTTGCAATTGATAGTCTAGTCAGGCGCTTCCTCTTGCTCTCTTCCACTACTTTGTCTAGAAGACGATGTAGCTTTTCTTCAGACTGAGCTATTAATTAATACGGTATCATCTGCGTAACATAAGTTGTTGAAATTGTGTCCTCTAATGTCTGTCTTGTTAAAATCTGAAACGACTGGTGACCAATTGCTGTGTACAGCTTGGGTTAATATTGAGCAATGTTGTACACCCTGTGCTGTCCTGAATCCAGTGTTGTTTTACTTCCTGTGACATCTCATATACAGTCGTTTAACTACACCACTCAGATGATCTTTCCCATTTCAATTAAATGTTTCTCCGTTAGAAATGACATTTGTTCTGTCGTTCCCTAGAGAATCATAAAATCTAAACAAATTGCATTGCCAATTCAAAGTTATTGACATACATTGTGGTGTGCATGAAATATACATACATCTATCCAACAAGGAGCGTAAAAAACAGGAGAAGGGCTACTTAAATTAAATTAGGATTAACGAAAGCAAACCTTAAAAGGAAATGTCAGCCATGGAAGAGAGGAAGAGAGAGATGAGAGGAAGGAAGAACGGTGAGAGGCGAGAGGGAAGCGGTCGTTTTCTTCAACTCCTCTCTTGATTTTCCCCCTGTACACATCATCCATGGCCACCAACACCTGGACAGAAAGGCACCCTCCTCTGGTCACTTGTCTCTCTCACACAGAAGACAGACACACACACACCACCACATCCGTACAGCACACTGACTGCTTTCGTTCTAACCAGTGAAATGTCATACAACTTCATTGAACACAAAAATACATACTGTACACCACGCT
This sequence comes from Nematoplana nigrocapitula, assembly GCA_032274565.1. NCBI lineage: Eukaryota > Metazoa > Platyhelminthes > Proseriata > Nematoplanidae > Nematoplana > Nematoplana nigrocapitula. The sequence continues at coordinate 16,297 of JAUYWV010091711.1, forward strand.
AGAGCTGTCCGAGAAGTTGAAAGACAAGTCACCGGTACGTATATTATATGGAGTACGTTATGCAGTAGTTCTGTACATAGATATATCATCTACAGTAGATGGACATTCCCAGCTGTAAGGAGGCAATGGTAAGGGTGAAACTACGGTTTAAACCGATATATAGCTGCTAGCTAATGGACAACAAACGATCAAGTTAGACCCAACCTTACATTGACAATTTATGCAAACAAGTACTTCCTTGCAGAGTGCAGTGAAGAAGCCAAAAGCAACTCTTGAAACACCCCAGTTTAAAAAATAAACTATTAGAAAACTCGTCGGATTGTTTATGAACAAACAAATCTCTTCAAATCTTTTTATTTGAACGTCTAAATAAATAGCAATAAATTGGACGCTGATGTCAAAGTGTCATTAATTCCTACTTACAGTCCACTATACTAATTATTCCCGACTCGCTACCATATACATTAGTTATTTTAATTGGTTTTAATAAAATATTTTTGCTCTGAATCAAAGAGGTTGGAAGAGGTTGGAATAAGTATACTAGAGTAGACACGTTCATTTAAAGATATAGGATTTCCGTGTAATTTGATTGATTGCCCTTTCGGTCAATCAGATGTGACGATTTTCTGTTGTAAAAATAGGAGTAGAATTTCGTAGGCATCAAAGCTCTTTGGTAGGCATGTAGGTTTGTGATTCATTTTCCAATACAATGATAGAACACAGTCTCGTTTCATTTTGTCTGTCTGTACAGTTTATAGCAGCTAGTTGCCATTTTGCAAAAAAACGGAAATAAATATTAGCCCTTCTGCAATTTCTGCCTACCAAACCCCCCCCCCCCCCGTAATTACATTCCACCGCCATGGGATCCTCCGTCATCGTTGAAAGAGGCGGGAGCCCCACTCAAACGCGCGCAACCGCGTGTCCTGGTTAGCGCGACACACCCGGAGCCCATACTCCAAGGTCTGCTCATCCTCTACGCAATGCGGGGAGAGATAGTGAAGGCACCCAAGGATCAAAAGTGGACCGATACGATGCCAGCAACCGACAATGCTCGCTTCTAGGACGTGTAATCAGCGTCTCAAACTACTGTCGGGATAACCTCACCGGCTTCCGCGTACACTAGTAGTACACTCGTAGTACACTCCTCCTAATGACAGTCTTAGCCACCCTGAATGAGTCGACACCGAAACAGGGTCCTGGGACACACCATCGTTTCGTGGGTGACCCGCAGACTCCCTGCATTTTTACGCAGCTCTGAGGAATGTTTGTTTGTTTTGCAGATCAAGCTAAATCTCGGAATCCTAACTTATTCTCAGATGCCCATGAAAACTGCAAATTTTGACACTCAAAATCTGTTGGTAAAAATAAGGATAACAAAACGTACCACATGACAATACTGTAATTGTACGCAGGTTACCGTTTTTGTTTCCTGTAACTTTATCTCACAAAGGAATGCCACTAAAATTGTAATAGAAATGATACAAACTAAACTTCGCATTTCCAGTATATGTGGCTTGTTGGTGTCCCCCAAATTGATTCTAATTGCTACGTTTGAAGGAATGCAATCTGCTGAGGTGTACGAAAACAATAAATCACAGCAGAGATTCCAGGAAAGGTACCTATCTAATAGACTAAATCACTAACATTATTCATGCAATGTAGGCCAAACTCCTAAGATTAACAGCAAGGTTCGACTTCGACAGTATGAGGTTTATATAGCGAATTGTTAGCAATTTCGCATATGTACAGAGAGCTTATATTGTTAAACCGATAGAGTACATAATACATTGAGGTTCGTCGCCAAGGTGGTGGCTAGGTTTATATCCGGTAACTTTTTAGAAAGTTGAAATCATAAATAATTTATTTATACGAGTAAACAATATAAATACATCAATATTGCAAATATTTTTGTTAATATTTTAGTATATAAAACTGATAAACAATTAGAATATTATCATGAAGGTTGGCGCGATACTATTTGGATACTTTTTTACGTGTCATTTATTTGTGATCGGGAAAGGTAAAATATGCAGTTCCTATCGTCGTCATTTTCCATCGATTATATCTTCTTTAATTTATTTTCTCTTTAACTCATTCAATCTCATTCTATCTTCGTTTTGCTTGTGTTTGGATCTATATGTTAGTTGAACCTGACCTTCCCTCGCAACGCCCTTGTTTCTAGTTACTTATGTTGTGACGTTACTTGTCAGCCTGTAGTGCGTTGAAATTTCGTGACGTCATCCAAACATACCGTTTTGGTTTATGGATTCATGGAATTCCCTCAAGTTCACGGGGATCTATATGGATCTATATGATGGTTCAATGTTATTAACAGACTTTCCTTAAATTATTCGAAAAACTTATAATTACCACTCATATAGGGTAGTCAAAAAGTAGTACACTCGTAGACTAGTACTTTTATGGAATACTAATAGCTAAAAATACGATTATATTTTACACTATATAAGATAAACATATATTGAAATTTTAAGTGTAGTTTTTAATTTACTTCTAGTTGAACCTATATGTACTAATTACTCTATGGTACAGAGAGCTTATATTTTTAATTTTTGCATTCTTACTCTCTAGTTTTAATGCTTATTATTAAAAAACACAATTCCTAACTTTCTATTGGTAACTATGTCGTGAAATTACTCGGTAAAAAGTAAACAATTTATTACTGTAATTAAAAGATATAGAAAGCATTCGAATTACTTAAATACCTCTCAAATTATGTAAATAAATATCACTAATAGTCGATTAACAAAACAGCAAAAATATTATCAAGTAAATCTATATATGAATAAATTTATTGGGAAAAGAAGGATGTCATTAAAATGGAAACTGCCATTTTTAGATTTTCACAACTATGAAGATTTGGGGCCGAATTAATTGTAACATGCATTTTTACAACACTACTTGAAAAGAATAAAGGTACACTTTCGCTTCATTAACGATAGGAACTTTGAACATTATTTAAACAGAAACAATACGATGTTGAAGTATTTCTCTTTAAAGAAGAGTGATTAGTTAGGAACACAAAGAGGAAACTGTTTCATAAAGGGCCTAACTCCAGGATAACGATTATAATTATATACTTAAAGTCTGCTGTACAAAGCAATAAGACATATGATAAGAAGGGCCAGATATACGTTTTTCCACTAACTATACACTTCTGCAGAACACATTTCTCCAAAGAGGATGATAGGCTTAACACAGACTTCGACATTATTTTTTATATATACGATTTATTATGTCGATTAGCATGTTTTGTTCCGCAGATAAATAAGGTGAAACGCTGTTTGTTTAGTTTTGGCTTCGTCTGAATAGAATACAATTTATTAAGAAGAATTGTAAGTCCAAGAAAAGACAGATGTCGGCGGATCTTATACAAGAGAACCCCAAGAAATATCAGCTGCTTCTGAAGAGTTCTAAGAACTAAATTTGGATATGACGGATCAAATTGGTGCACATTTCAGAGGAGACCTCACGCTCTGGCACTGGAGCAGCTCAGAAGGCTCTCCACCCCCTGCCGAAAGCCACCATCACGGCCGCCTACAAAGGACCTATTGACGGCACCTCCCAGAACTGCGACTACTGCAACACTCCGGAAACTGGCAAACAAACATCTAATCCTGCGCTATCCTCAATGGTGCACCGCTCGCGCCAGGAATCTCGGTGGTCCCTGCCCACCCTCCTCCAAGACAACACAACGGGAATCCTCACTTTCCTTTGGGATGAGCGGTCGATGCGTGGCAAAGAATGGAGTTGATCTCTATCGGAACCTTAACTATAAATAACAGACACACAATAATATATACTGTAGCTCTTCGCACGAGATAAATGTGTAGCACGCAAATTATGCCATGTCGATTTCCGTTCGGGACTACTTTCAATAGTATCTGCTTGTGTCTGACCGGATGCAAAGCTCAGAAATTCAGAAAGCGAAGAATATTTGAAGAAACAATGTAAGTTACTGTGATAACTTGTCTCCATCTATGTAGCAATTGAAATGTCACATGAAAGCAATCTTATCGAGGGAGTACTGCTGAGATGCTTAGCAGTTAATAGTGCGGGACGATTGGACAGCGCTGTTTCGACCACCATAAGCCTCATCAACATATAAAAAAGAATATCATTTTCATTTAAATATTCAGACTAGAAAATGATATATTTAAATTTAAAATAAAAAGCTTAGTGTTTAAAAATTAAACAGACAGCTGCATTTCCGCATTTGGCGTGTATCATTGTTATACAAGCTTCAACATGAGGTGCTGGATACATTTTCTACGTCACTTAAAATAAAAAGGTAAAAATACGTGAGTAATCGTGTTTTTCTACCGAAAACATTCAGCCTAGAACTAAACATTTCGACTAACAACAAATATAGTGTCTTATTTCCATCCAACCAGTTTAATTCTATGCGAAACATTCTGCATTTGATTACTCTCCGCGCCCATATTTTAACTGGGGTTTATTTGTCTAGTTGTGTGTAGTGCCGCTCCGTCCTCACGACAGAGTTGGTGTCCAGGCCAATTCTACACTCTCACGACAGAGTTGGGGTGTTGTGCTACTCCGTCCTCACGACAGAGTTGGGGTTATTGCCGCTGCGTCCTCACGACAGAGTTGGGGTGTAGTGCCGCTCCGTCCACACGACAGAGTTTGTGTGTAGTGCCACTCCGTCCTCACGACAGAGTTGGGGTGTAGTGCCGCTGCGTCCTCACGACAGAGTTTGTGTGTAGTGCCACTCCGTCCTCACGACTGTATTGGTGTGTCTCGGGTGTAACATTGTACTTCCGTAAATAACTCGATGGTGAGTAGAATTGAACGATGTCTGAAAATGGCATAGACCAGCTGGACGCAACCCTTCTCCCGAAAGACATAGCAGATCTTACAATATCCAAGCTGGAAAGTGCAATGAATAACATAAGCTTATGGAGGGCGCCGGCCATGACTTCGGGGGCGCCTGATGATGATGATGATGCATGAAAGCGTACTGAAAAGTTCTTCCTCTGTCTATAACAGTGTATAAAAGTGTGTACAATAAATAGGCAAGGTATATAGAGTAGCATACAAAAAGCTTCAAAAATCGCCCACGAGCTCGAATATTGTAGACACACAATACGATGCAATTCTGGCCAATCGATAGTCTCTCTTGTCCGTAGCTGATAGCATCCATGAAAGAAAAGATTTAACTCTACTGTATACACATGGAAAACAGTTTTGAAACATTTTTCACTCTGCCTTGCTGAATGTTTACAGTTTGATCACTTTTTCATTTTGATTTCATTCGTCTTTCTTCAGATATTAAGATGCAAAAAGATCAGAAATATATACATTTCAATACTGGCCGTTAGTCCTATTGATGACCCTAAAGAGTGTCGTTGTCTCGTTCTCTATAGGGCATGAGTAGGTTCCCATAAGGATCAACATCTCGTAGAACCTCCATGGCTTTTATATATAGGTACGGTACGGTACGGATGCGATTCCGCGTTCTGTCAACTAAATCGTTCCAATAGTACTCAACGTATTGTATAGGTCTGCCAATTGAGGTAAGCTAGTGGGACAATGCGCACGAACAAGTCGTCCAAGATGATCCCAAATACAGACACGCTGCTTCAAAAGAGCGCTTCAACCCGTAGACAACGCTGAACAGACGCATTGTCGTGCTGAAAGATCCAGCGATTAATTGAAATTCGGCCACTATCAATAAAACATCTGAAGTCAGAACGCCCTTTCTTGGGTTTTAAGAATATAGAAATTCGTTTATTGTTATGCATATATGAATGGAAATGTGTTATTGGCAGATTGTTACATCTACAGTATGTTGCAAGGTAACATACTATCTATTATTCTCTAAGCTTTATTACATACCTACGATATCTATGATAAAGAATTTTAATACGGCATTATATTGATTTCAAATTTAGATTGATTGATCAACTGATTTAAACAAAAAATAGACACATTTTGGCGTTCAGCTTATTAAAAATTCCGCCATTTCCGGCAAATTCTTTAAAAACAGACATGGCGGGAAAATCCGCTGGAGTGGCAACACTGCGATTAGTAAATAGCAGAAATCTGAATTCATAAGATCACACTCGAAAACATTCTTCGTTGCAGAGACGGTGGTTCACAGCCCAGTGATCACGAGTTCCCTGTTTTGACATCACACAAAACTGGCTTAGTTGGGCAGCGCTATTTATTCTATTGGCAGAAATCGGCGCGAACATCCAACGGAGAATCTGGTTCACCTCACAATTGTATTAATGACGAAGAAGTTGTTGTCATTCTATGAAGTTGATCAAGTCTTATACAAGTAGTCGATTGCTTCGTTTAGCAGTTCACGCTGGACGACCAGGTGAATTTCTCTTAACGATATCTTCCGACTGATTACACCGGGTCCACCCCATCCGTAATGCTCCCAAGGCAAGTGTTGTAAAACAAAGCTAAACGATTTTCCGCATTTGAGCATTTCAAATGCTCGCCTATAGTGAGTAATGCGGAACGCAAATGGCAACACAAAGTGCAAATTGACTCATCTTCGGCAATGCAACAGGTTTCATGAAGTGAAAATCTAGTCGTCTACAGCAATGAGCGGTGATTCTGCAATAAAGACACCAACCGTAAATAACCGTATGACTTTCGATCGGTACTCCATTATAAACTGGTGAAATGTTAGCATATTTAAAAAAGAGAGTTGTAATATTATTGCGTTGTCTCCCGTTTGCGCATCACACTCCCCCATATATTTTTAATTTTTTTCAAGTGATGACTATAATTATTGTCTGTATTTTTCACAATCATTTATATTTTTGGCGAAGGTGTACGTTTGTCGATGCGATTCTGACTTTTGAACGACGGTTCTTTGGAAACGTTACTGTAACTGGTGACGGTTCCAACTTTCCCAAAACGCTCAATATAGTTTTGCAGGGGCGTGTCCAGGGGGTGGGGGC
>JAUYWV010091723.1:0-14731 GCA_032274565.1 Nematoplana nigrocapitula
AGTCATGGTCCAAAGCGTGGCTGAAACCTACTACTTGTATAATGAGCAATTAGGGAAACTTACAGTGCAAACGCTTTGTCATTGCCAATCGATCAGCCACTCTCTTCAATCAGCCAAACAATGTGACAACAGCGCAATACAACATAAAGCAAACATTTTGCGTCAAAGCGATGAAGACTGGACCATCACAAATAGAATTATTCGTTGGTAACCAGATACAGTGGTACGTCAATATATGTCTTATCTCGGCAATCAATGGTGAGGATTTCATACAGTAATACTTCACCAGTTTCAATTTGTCAGAACCTACGGTACACCTACTGTTGTGTTTATTTAGTGTCATATCCGTCTTTGCCTTGTCATGTCATCATAAGAGGCTATATAGTTGTTTCATCGTTTGTTTCCAAATACAGAGTATGCTGCTAAATTTACTACGTAAACAGTTTATCATTCAGATCGAAACTTGAATGCACAGTCGCAATTTGATTGATGATATAGTCGAAACTTGGAAGTTAAAGAATTTGACGACGCCCGCGACAACAAAGCAATTTAAAGCAAACATTATGCATAAGTTAACGCTTAAACTTAATCAGAAATGGTAGTTCGACAAGTTATCCACCAGCAGACCAGTTTCGGGGCTATTGTTATTATCTGTAACGCTGTCTGGACAAAATTTAAACTATCGGTGCGCAAATTCATAATATATAATACGACGCTGTATATCGCGTGTTATCTGAGGCGACAGGACCAGCAGATATAAGTGCATTAATTATACATTATTATTTTTTAATAGCGCTCAATATTATACAAACTTAGGTCAATAATTTATAACAACCAATGATGCGTCCACCCTTCCTCAGACATACAAGTTTAAACTAAAACCAAACTCAAAATTTCTGTTGAAAGAAAAAGATTTAAAAATTTCTGTCCAACTCAAACTAGATAAATTAATTCACACAATCTTCAGCTTAGGAGGCAGACACCTTATCGATTTTGCAACGTCATTCTCAGAAACAGTTAAAACCAATATCCAACATCAAGCTACAAGCGTGACGAAGATACATCCAGATAGACAGACAGACCGTTTTGAGATTAAGACGCATCGAAATACAATAGCCGTCTCTTATATCAGCCAATCCCGCACGGTTAGTCGAAGCGAATGTGTTCTATGATATTATCATTTATGTGAAAGGTCCCTCCTTAAACAAGTGGGTGATAACAAAGTGCTACCACAAACCGGCTATGTACGGGTAAAGTCAAGGAATTTACGTCAATAGGTCGGTAACTGTGATGCCAATAAAAATATCTCGAATCTGTTGTGGTTATGGTGGCTTGACTTCTTATGTAGCAGCCGTTATACGTATCTGCACGTCTTGCCGAGGGGTACTACTGACAATCTTGAAGGACGCCGTGGAGGAGCTGAAGAGCCTGAAAAGGATGCCGTTTCGGCACATGTGGGGACGGAGGGTAACGAACGGATCGACACTGCAACAAAACGGACAGAGGGCCAAGATGTGGGGTGCCAGAGGAGAAGGACCGCTGGCTGAAGTGTGGGATCCATGGTTTAGAGAGACAAATGAACGAGCCGACTGTCGTGTGCTTTGTTGCCAAGGCCCACCCTGACTGGTAAACTGGAGACCTCCGCATAGTCCCGACAGGTTGAGACGCTGTTTGGGCGTCTTAGAAACTGACATTGTCGGTTGCTGGCGCCGTATTGATCCCGTTTCGTCCCGGGGATGCCTCCACTATGTCCCTACTATGTAGCGAATGGGCAGACCTTGAAACATTGGTTCTAGGTGCGTCCTGTTCACTTGGGGCCACGACTGCGCGCATATGGGGTGGGGGCCCCGACTCTGGCGCTTCTGACGAAGGATCACGTGGCGTTGGCCTCGTATCTGCGGAAGCTCTGACGTGTTGTATTGTAATGGAGTATTTAAAACATCTGTACGATTGTACATGCCTGCAGAGCTAACACTCACCTCACTTGATCACCTTCTCTTGGGGACAGTCGTGTAACCTCCAACATACGATGTTTTCGAGGCTACCCTGCGTGGTGGTGAGAAGACACCCACTACGGGACATCTTGCTTATGCTTGGGCATATATGTGGCGTTCTGTGAAAGTTCCAGGCCTTTTTGGTTAAATTGCGACCATCCTTCAGAGGCTCATAATAATGTTATAGGAAATTTGGGCATCGCTTTGGTGAGGGCTGATGTTCACCTTTGTTACATGTTAATCACACAGCCTCATCTGGGTGACATTAAACGGTTTAGCATCGCTTCTGAGACACTATCTATATGCCCAAGTGAGGTGCTCTGAATAATGACAACAAAACAGCTGTCCATTCGAACTTTACACCTCATTGGAAGATATCAGAATGATAAAGTGAAAAGACCAAATTCTGGGCTAAAAACGAATGGCAGACTTTTTGTGCATTAACTTCTGGCTATGAATTATTGGGAAAACAATTTTTAATTTGTTTTTTATTTCTCAATATTAGTACGATTTTTTATCTTTGATAATGACTTTTGGGATACAGGGGCAAATCAAATAACTGCAATTGAAAATGGGGCAATTTTCTAAAACTAAAAAACACATTCTTTAATGCGAACAACATCGGTATAATCGATCTCAAGATAGTGACAACTGGATGATAATAAGTATACCGCGCCAAGAAAGATTTGATTGTATCTTTTTTTTTAGCAAACGCATTTAACTTAACGCAGCTGTAATTTGTTTTTTGTCATTCTTTTACAATTTAACATAGAGAAACAGTAAAGCCTATACAAAGGAAACGCGAGAATGCACAAGAAGCATAGGAGTTCTGCAGAGTTCAGAAAAACAATGCCATTCATTCATTACCAAGTTTTTTTTATCACTAAATTACGATAACAATGCGGACACGACAGTCTATGCAGTCTATGCGAGGCTCCCATTCCGTACAGTCTATTTACACACGGGGACGGAACGGGGGGTTCCGTCTGCGTCTGTGTAGTTCGCTGATCCTTACTGGCGTAATCTCTTCACGACGAACCAGCTTAGGGCAGACAACTCTCACCGCGTGAAGATGACATCGGACAACTTGAGGAATGAGCCCGAACAACAACTTTAACGCAGCGCCCGAAGCTCAAGTTGGGACGGACCAAGTAGGTTCCGCCACCGACTGAATAGTTCACATTTGTAATAACCGTGAATCTCAAAGTGTGCCTTCTGTTCACATCCCCCGTGTATAATATTCCTACATTTTCCATTCTGAAGCATTTCTAAGGGCTCTTTTCAGGCTTCGGTGTGCTGTTGTTACGTTCAATTGCATCAAATAGTCTTAAGAATAAATATAGCTAAATTACTGAAGGATTTTGACAACCTTGGAATTTCCCGAATTGCGAAGACGGATGATAGAAAGAAGAACGAAGAACTGACTGGCTTCCGTAAATTTAATCATCAGACATGTTTCGCTGCACTTACAGCATCATCAGTGAAACTGAACAAATTGCAAAAATAATGAAAATGTCACATGAAAACACAAATATATTATTAACATACCAAAATCCTTTTACGTAGGGCCAATCCCTTCAGGAACCAACTGAGAGATTGTACGTTGTCAAACATTTTTTTAATTTGTATGTCGCCTTTTTAAGCAGAAGAATTAAAAATTCGCTATGACTGCATGGTTTGTAAGATGTGTAATCTACAATAAACAGAAAATGTGTCAGAACAAACTCTCCAAACTAGCTAAATGTCTGTATATCTTATTTGTCACTAGACATTGAGCTGCAACAGTCATACCCTTGCGCTCTTATGAGAACAAGACCCCAGTCCCCACTCAGTTTACACATTTTTTCCTACACAGAAATGATTCAGAATGGAAAATGTAGGAATGTATATATACTGGGGATGTGAACAGAAGGCACACACACGTGTAGATTCACGGTGATTACAAATGTGTACTACATTTGTGGTGGGTTGTAGTACATTTAAATATAATAGTGTGCTACATTTTCTTGTTTCTACACGGCGGATGTAAACGGGGCTTAACAGTAGACTGGGTCCGATAAGTTGTTTAGCGACAGCACAGCTACACTTCAATTCATGACCGGCGTGGAAGCTGGGCTACACCCTAACACACTAGCTTGAACATTGCATGGGTTCTCCAAGTTATCAGTCATTATGCGGGTTGCACTACACCAATCAATCGGAGACAAATTCCATAGCGTCCCTATCTCCTCCTTGAGCCTTAGAGAACTGAAGTATAGTCTTACTCCGGTATTCCTCAATAAGAACCGTAAACACGGGTTCTCCCAGCTGTTATTGCTCAATACGTGGCTAACAAATCAATCTCTGCCAGCGGCGATAATCGTCTGCATCACCTCTCAGCGCGTACCATCATGGCGTAGCACCTCCTTGTTTGAAACCTATAGTCAGTTTATACCCGGTCAGCGTTATCTTGCTGATGGTTCATCGCACACAGTTGAACAACCGCGTGGATCAGATATTTAATTTTAGTATAACCGTAACAGAGTTTACATTTTCAAATTATTCAATGATAGTTATCCCTTCCTGCGTCAAATACCTGCTGTCTTAGCGATGTCTTTTCGAAAACACCATTACCAATTTGCAATTAGTAGTTTTCCTGCATATGTCTAACCCCTTTGTGTCGTTCTTTTCCACACGCCCTGTCTCACGTCACCCCGTTTCACGAATTCACTGTCCATATGTCATTCAGGTACAGGAGCTTCATCACATCGATATCTTAGTCGTCCAGATCCAATCATTCCGTTAACATTCCCAGCACAAGAAATGCCATTTCCATGTCCCCTTGTCGGGTGCGGATATATACACCTTCCCTGTCTGCAGCATCTCTTCCAATGGCATGATGATTCTTCCATCTTTCGCTTTGACACAAAATATCGCAGCGGCACCACGTTTCTCATCGGAAATTACTGCAATCGACTCCACATCCGGTCGTGCATCGTTCAGACAGTGTGCGATTCTCTAACGTCGCCTCCCTTAGGTAGCAAGGAACGGAATAAATGTACAGTATAGCTGAACAAGGACCGATTAATGACCCAAATTATTGCCATTTTTGCTCAAACCTCTTTAACCATAGTAACTGATATAAGGTGAGAGAAAATATTTCCTTACAAGTCACAGCGTCTGCTGTCTTTAATGGGGTCTGTCTGTCCGAGTGGATTGAGGCGCACGGTAAATCGGGCTGTCTGCGGAAGCGTATCGACCTCCTAGAACGACCAATACTACATCGCTCTGCAACCAGTGTCCAAAAACACACGACATTTAGCTAATAAAGGACTTTCCACAGAATATGCTGGCCCTATGAATTCTCCTAAACATAGCTAGGATCCATGGAGGTGAGAGAAGACGCGTTGCTATAGTTACAACTTTTATTTTCCTATGCGTCAGCCTGTACGTCGCAGTTATGTTCAAAGTCGACTTTTTGTTTGACGTTTGAGATTGGTTTAGAGTTAGCCGTCAAAACAAAAAATTGCCGATTCGAGACCAACCGTGAATTAATTATCTATTTTGAGTTGGACAGGAATTTTCCGATCTTTCATTGAAAATTGATGCAGTAATACTTTTTGTTTTAATTAATCTTAGATATGTTTGTCAAGTTGTTTGTATGTATGTGTGTTCTGGGTGGGCCTCAAAGGTCGGGGTCGAGGTCAAGGAAACTAAAAACGGTGTGAAATGGCCGTTTCGGGCAGAAGGCGGACGGACCGTTGGTGCCAGCGACCCGAAACTTTGCATGGGTGACCCCTTAAGCCCTGTGGATAAAATAGGAAGGGCGAGGTCAACCTCCGATGCCGGGGTCGAGGTCAAGGAGGCTAAAAACGGTGTGAAATGGCCATTTTTATCGGGCAGAGTTTGTTTGTTCCTGGTGGGCAGCCGGACCGTTGGTGCCAGCGACCCGAAACTTTGCATGGGTGACCACCTCAAACCTGCGGGCAAGTCGACCTCCGAGGTCGGGGTCGAGGTCAAGGTCAAGATGGCTAAAAACGGTGTGAAATGGCCGTTTCGGGCAGAAAGAAGCCTCTCACAGAAAAATTAATAAAACAAAAGACTAGAGCAGGGTTAGAGTTAGACATGTGCCCTATTCTATTGCCCAGCAACGCGGGTACCCACTGATACTTATAGTATATTTAGATGCGTGGTCGTTTATTACGAGTTTACATTTTAAGCTGTTATTTATGATAAAGTTTTCATTTTTTATTTTTATAGTTGTATAGCATGTAGCAATGCTGAAAATAAAAAATAAATTAGTAAAAGGTAAGATTTCAAGAATTTCAGGTTTGGTTTCAGTTGAAACTTGCACGGATTGAAGAAATAATACAAGGACACAACATTGGACTTATCGAACTCATATTAGGTCGTGTCTGTGGCTTAGTATATCGTATACGTGGAAGACCAGGTACACAATTTCCAGCCAAAGCAAGGTCAGACAACTTCCTTCTTCCTGTGTGGTGTCTTGTATTGTGTGTAGTTGATTTGTTTGTGGGTCAGAGATGTTTTGAGTATACTGTGCTGGGTCTAGTGTGAAAAGTGTGGCTGAAGGTTTTTCTGTGTTTATTGTTAGATTGTTTGTGTGGCACCATGTGCAAATTTCCTCACCACTGCTTTCACCAATCCATCACGGACTGCTGTGACATTTACACTTGACACTACGTCTCTATTCCCCTCGCCACAAAATCCACGCGATAGTATTTTCATGGCAGACGTACCACCCGCCAAATCCCTATTATAATATATTTCGTCGTTGCATTTCAATTCTGTCATCTACGCATATTAATCAGACAGCACATATAATCACAGCTTGACGTTATTGGAGTCTGTTTAGACATTCAGAATCTCTATGGATTTTTTGTTGTGCGCTGGCTAATGCGCAGTTACTGCCTTTAATGGGTCAAAATAAGCAGTGAGTATGACAAAAGAGTTACAAACTATTCTGACACTGTGAGCATAGTGTGTTCATTTTATCATTAAATATGCAAGAACCTTGAAGGCATCCTGGTCTCGACCAATTCCCTTACTTCCAACAGAGAGACATTCTGACAAAGACGCGAGGATGCTTAAATTGTTCATACCAATTAGTTGAGGAATTCGGTCGTAAATTTCTATAGTGCTACATGCTATACTACTATACGAGTAGTGTAAAAGTAGGTAAAAAATGAAACTTCATCAGAATTGACAGTCTAAAATGCGTAAAACCTAACAAAAATATACTACTTATTGAAAGAATATTTCCGCATCAATTTTAAAGGGTTATATCGTTGAAAGAAAGAATTGTTGTCCAACTGAAAATAGAAAAACTAACTCACGGCGGGTCTCGAACCCGTAATCTTCTCCTTAGGAGGTGGACGACTTATCATCCATTAGGCCACGTCAATCTGAAATAACTAAAATCTATCTCAAAATTCCTTCGGGGAGTGGTAGGCCCAGTCAACGGTGGAAATGACTGCTATTGGATGGCAGAATCCCTTTCTAAAATTACATATACCCAAAGCCACATTTACGACGGGAAAGCTCGTAACATCTGACCAGTCAAACGAACGAGCGAACCAATCAGAATGCTTTTAGCACAAACGATATTAAAAATGAGCTTTTTGGGAAAACGCGGAAAGTGTATAGACAATTTCGGTATAAATCAAGTGGAAAGGAGGGTAAAAGCTTGGGGATTTTGGAACTCAAATGTTAGTACTGTAAATTCCGTATATACAATATATATCTATACAGAGTGGATGCTCGTTTCCTGTCATTTCAGTTCTGGATGACGGATTCCTCGGACCCTAAGAATTTCTACATAAAGCTTGAATTATATTGTTTTGTGATATCAAGCACTGGAGAACAATTCCGAGAATGCTACAGCACCGTGCAGTAAACAAGAGCGGTACCAGGGGGGGGGGGCGCCTACGGACAACACGTGCTTCCCCTATAGAATCAATCTTCGCGTCCATTTAAAATGTGTAACTATGACTAGTAGTAAGAAACATCTTTTTTGCCTAAACATGCGCTTGCTGCCTGAAAATAGTTCTCTCTACTATCGATCGCATACTTTTCTGCGTTTGACAGCCACATGCATTACCAGTGACATTCTGTGAGGACGAATGCCCATTCGGTCGACAAAGAACACTGACAACCTATTTTGAGGTCAACAATATAAATAATGACCCATTATATCAATTTTGTGGTGTCGCCCTTCGAGACATTCATATTCATACAGACACTGTCTTTGACAATTTTCCACGCGCACAAACAAGGCTAATGAAACTGTGTAGCATCATGCAGCATTGTCCAACTTCGTATAATTTTATTAATGTTATTGTGCTAGGTCGCTCGGAAATCAGTCGAAAATTTATCAAGTTTTGCCCTTCCAATTAAAGTGATCAACGTCCACCATTGCTGTAACTTATTCCTTTACGCACAGTAAGGTTATTTCCTATATATGAAACTAATTTCCTTTTATTTTTGACATTTACGCACCTTTAACTTTGTGCGCTCCTTATAAAAAAATTCTGGGACCGCCCCTACAACTTGTACCGTGGTTTCAAGTTTGAGCCCCAATAAACACCGCAGATTTGCTAGAAATAATCTTAGTAAAATAACATTGAAACATCAGAGAATGGTATATAAAATAATGGAATCAAGCTATTAAAGAGTCCAGTAATTCCATATAGGAAGTAAAACAAGTGTTTAAAATATACACGGATGCATTGCGAGGCAAAGATTTGTAATCACGAGTGTAACCACAGTAGATGAATCGAAGACTGATCTTGAAACTGGCCGAGAGTAAACAATCAATAAACAATGAAAGACTCTTCGATTCACCTTTCAACTGTGAGCACACTAATATGATGTTGTATATTTTGTACATTTTTTAAAGATTCTTATTGGAATTATGATTATATAGCAAAACCGAATACGCGCTCTGCATTGCCTGTGTTGTTTGCAATGTGGTTCTGTTTGTGCGGTTGAAATGCTTAAATATATTCGCTTTTGTAATTTGCGTTATAGGTATAAAATCAACTGTTTGCACGAAATTAATTCTCAGAATAAAAAGGTGAATAAAGCCCCAACAATACCCAACATGTATTTCCTGGCAACCGGTTCGGTATAAATTCAAACAAAAAGTATTACGGAAAAAGAAACATTAAAATCCATTATGAAAAAAAAACTTTTGGAGATGGTGGTCCGGGATGCGTTGGAGATAAAAGTTCAGAATCAATCTTTAAGTAATAACGGTGCATCTTTTTATGATAGTTTTTAATATTTTTCCGTATTACTTTTTGTTTGAATTTCTACCCGCGATATTTAAATTGGCTTAAAATTGCCTGTGAAACGGTCGAAACCGGTTGTCATGGTATAAATGTCTCGCATAAGCTTGCTTCTCCTTTTTATTCATAAAAATTCGTTTCCATAATGCCGATTTTCAACTTTTGTAAAAAATTAGGTATGAATTGCTAAAAGTTATCAAAATGTGGTGTTTTCCCCCGTCAGATTTAATTAAATTCGAATTCCGTAAAAATGCGGCAAATCTTCGAAATTATAGCTTGCACACAGCACACTACATTATCTGTTCTTAGTATGGCCCCAAACGATGAGTTGGGAAAATTTTGTCTGAGCCACATAATTCATCTCAATGTAGTGCAGTATTTCACGTTGCGGAAAATAAAATCGGCACATATTTTCTTCGTGCGCAATAGGACTAGGTAATGTGAACTGGCGTCGACCTACTTCTAGCCCTATCCAGATTGAATCTGGCGGGCTTGTCCTAGTTTCATTTGGGACTGGCAAATTTAAAAAATGAGCCCAATTTGACAATTTTTATAATGTGCATACCGAAAACAATTAACATAATCACAGCGTTAAATTGAAGAAAGGTCACGCAGTATTGACTTACCTGATAATTCAAGTTGAAGGTGTGAGAATCAGAAGGAAATCCGTTACTTGTAGGTACTTCACTCAATTGCTTAATTGTCTATTAGAATTTGGTATTGTTGTCTCTGAAGCATTCTCCGCCAAAAATACGGTGATGAGTACGTCAAATATAATGTCACAGACAGAAGGAGATGGATATCCTTTTCTGCTCTCGCTGCGTCGGCTAATCCTTCGCCAAGTGCCAACACACACCAAAACCTTCAGAGGTTTGTCTTCTTCTCCCCGTAGAAAACTGCTCCAATGTTTGCCACACACGTTGCCACTAGAGAGTCAGCAGTACGTGCCTTGTAGTGTTGCATATGCTCTCCTCAGTTCTTCCGTGTGTTATATATTTAGTGTCTGGTGGTACGCAATTGTCAAGTCAGTGTCTGTCCTCAGCAAACGGGAAAGGCCAGCACAGCGCAGGGTGACAACTAACTATAACTAACGTTCCAAACACTATTGAGACAGAGCGCGCCGCTCCGTATTTTCCAGCAGATAAATCTAAGTGCGCCTGTACTTAAGGACACTGTCAGTTGTGTTGTTTGGAGGGTGCGTCACTGGAGGTGACTGTGGTTGTGTAATCCCTTCGTTTTCTCTCTCTCTCTCTCTGTTCTGACTGGTGCGCTGATGAAACAGAAACAACAACAACAACCGACACACAGGGTGAGGAAGAAAGAGGGAGAGACACAGAAGGTCAGGTGAAGGGGTCAGAAAGACGGACGCTGAACGAATTGCGTGTAGAGTGCACGAGATATCAAGAAAAGGAGAGCCATGCAACTCCACAAATCTGATTCGCACTCTTGCCGTCGAATGTGCTTCTTGAATGTGTATGTGTGACGAAGTTAACCAGCCTGTAGTAGATATTATTGATTTGTCGTCTGGGTGCACGCGTACCCAAAGTCATCCACTGAACGCTTTATTATCCTGTCTGATATGCAATTTATTTGATGGATGGAAGGCGCAGGCGTGGCGAATATAAAAAACGAATAGTTTTTACAACCTTATTTATACCTAAAGGTACAGATTTTAGGAGTAAGAACCTTACTAGAAAAGTATGTTGACACTTCCAGAGGAGCGTCGGAAATTTTGAACACTTTATTAGTGTAATATATCTATTATCAAAATGTTATTGAAAGACTATAGTGATTATATCTACACTAGATAGAATAATGGACATTTACAGATTTCAATTTGACTTATTACTGTTAATAAATTTTGTTTCACGTTTTTATTACCCATATAAAATTTCCGACAAAATGTTTTAATTTTCGATGCTTTTCTGGAAGCTAGCCAACAAAGAGTCTCCAATTTTTCAGACAAACTAACTGGAGCACTTTGGATACTATTTCATCATTTTTTTCAGATTAAACACATTATTTTTAACAATCAGAGACCCGGCTAGAAGACCAAGTAAATATTGACCAACAATTTTAGCAGTTGCATAACAGGGTTTGCATTATTAGCAAATATAAATTCATAATAAATTTCAGGAAGGAAGCCTTGCCAATTAGAAAATAACGGGAAATCCATATTCAATTAGCCAAACACTCTATATTTCCAGCAGTCGCGGACTAGGTCCATGATTTCTAATGGGAAAATTGGCAAAAGGTTAGCTCTCGCTAACAGAAAACGTATATTGTGTGACTGTATGTACAAGCGAGAGAGATATACAGGGGTGAGAGAAACAGAACGAAACACAAATGAGTGAGCGACGCTCGTAGCGGCCGGCTGCCTGCGCGCAAGCAACACACACAGCGGGTCGATAGGTGGCGTGAGCGATGCTTGTAGCGACCGGCCGCTACACAGCTCCCCCCAGCGAAACGCTACCAGGAGACGTAGGTACGCCCATCAGTGAGTCGACGGTGGGAAGGATTAGTCGTGTCGACGGTCGGAAGGACTTCCTATACTATAGCGCCCGTCAGTAAGTCGACGGTCGGAAGGCTTCCAGTCGTGTCGACGGACGGAAGGACTTCCTATACTATAGCGCCCGTCAGTAAATCGACGGTCGGAAGGCTTCCAGTCGTGTCGACGGTCGG
Organism: Nematoplana nigrocapitula; assembly: GCA_032274565.1. Classification (NCBI taxonomy): domain Eukaryota; kingdom Metazoa; phylum Platyhelminthes; order Proseriata; family Nematoplanidae; genus Nematoplana; species Nematoplana nigrocapitula. The sequence continues at coordinate 11,966 of JAUYWV010091723.1, forward strand.
AAGGTCTTCCTGGCGCCCGTCAATGAGTCGACGGTCTAAAGGTCTTCCTGGCGCCTGTCAGTGAGTCGACGGTCGGAAGGTCTTCCTGGCGCCCGTCTGTGTCGGAAGGAGTAGCTGCGTGCTGGGTTGGTTCGACGGCCGGATGGGCGAGCTACGCCCATCACGTCGGTCGCTACAAGATTTGGCGAGATGAGACCTCCCCCTGGACAGGTCGCCCGCGAGGGGGAAGATCACGTCGGGCTCACCAATGTAACGAGAAAAGATGTCTGTCTGTCTTCCCCGCGAGGGGGAAGATCACGTCAGGCTCACCAATGTAGCGAGAAGAAGTCGCTCACTAACAGAAAACGTTTATTGTGTGTGGTATATGTACAAACAGTGTTGACCAAGCGATCGGAGTTCAGGTTGCAAGAGCTCGCCAGCTCGCAAGCAACACGCAGAATCGCTTGGTCGTGGGTCGATTTGTAGTGTGAGCGATGGTTGTAGCGTCTGGCCGCTACAGAACCATTCAAACTATTACAGCAAAAGAGTCCCCTCGTCTACTGGGGCTCCAACCTTTCAGCAAGAAGGTCTCCCTCGCCAAGTCCCATGACTCCAACCTATCAGCAAAAAGCCCCCCGCCGCAACTCCCGTGGCCCTAACTTTCAGCAAAAGGGTTCCATATTCAACTCCCGGGCCCTCAACATTTTAATAAAGGCTATCTCCGTCTCATGGGGCTGAAATCTTTTACCTAAGTCTTCTCCGTCTCATGGAGCTCCAACCTTTCAGCAAGAGGGTTCCATCTTCAATTCCCGGGCTCTCAACCTTTTATTAAAGGCCAGGTTCGTCTACCTTTATCAAGGCCCTCTCCATCTACTGGGATACCAACCTTTATTTAAAGGCCCTCTCCGTCTTCTGGGACCCCAACCTTTTATCAAAGGCCCTCTCCGTCTCCTGGGACCTCAACTTTTATCAAAGGTCCTTTCCGATTACTGGGACCCCAACCTTTTATCAAAGGTCCTCTCTGGTTCCTAGGACACCAACCTTTTGTCAAAGACCCTCTCTGTCTCCTGGGACCCCAACGACCCCAATCTTTTTCCAAAGGCCCTCTTCGTCTCATGGAGCCACAACCTTTATCAAAGGCCCTCTCCGTCTCCTGGGACCCCACAATTTTATCAAAGGTCAGCTCCGTCTACCTCGATATCAACCGTTTATTAAAAGCCCTCTCCGATTTCTGGGACACCAACCTTTTGCCAAAGACCCTCTCCGTCTCCTGGGACCCCAACCTTTTGCCAAAGACCCTGTCCGTCTCCTGGGACCCCAACTTTTTTGCCAAAGACCCTCTCCGTCTTCTGGTACCCAGCCTTTTAGCAAAACCATCTCCGTCTCCTGGAACCCCAATCTTTTATCAAAGAATCTCTCCGTCTCATGGGACCCAAACCTTTTATGGAAGGCCCTGTATAGCCTTGTTAAGAGAGAACATTGATAGTGAAATCAAACTGCTGAACACTAAACTTATCATTGACAATCAGAGTGATGTTGTCTGCATATGTTTAGTAAAAGCGAGGTTTATGACGAACATTCTCCAACCTGATTTACTCCTAATAATTAAGCAGTGAACAGGTTCGCCATGGTGGTAATCAATGGTGCACCCTTCAATTGAGCCTACCAATTTTTTGTAAAGGTCGTTTTTTAAAGAAATTCAATTGAACAATAAAATGCTAGAAGTCTTTTACCATGGGCGCACCAAAAGTACTCGGACTGATCCTGTAACATTTTCAATCTTTTATCAATCTAACTGAAAATGAGAACACCAGTACCAATCTATTGCTGTACCCTTGTTAGCTCTTCGACTTTCTCCAACTGCTTCTGACATCGATTAACTTCGCTGATTTCTGACAATGATCCAATATCGCTGGCATAATTTTGTACTAGTCAACACATTTTCGAGATCACCAAATGATGGATGCCTTGTAGTACACATTCATTGAGATGACATATGTTGAATATAAAGGGGATTCACATTGCTGACAGCTGTCAATAGCTCACAGAAAAGCTGTATTTTACTTGCAATTGTAATTTATTTTCATTGAAGGATTTTCGTAAAATGATTTAATGTCAACTCAAGGGTTGATGTGAGCAGGCCCCTGTGGACCCCTTGTCCGCGCCGCTGATAAACTTATCCTAAACACTATCAATAGGAGAGAGCTGAAATTTTCGGTACCCACTCTGTGAAGGACTGGGCACAGCCTGCACTATGGTTTGGCACTCATTTATGGACCATTTAACAGTCATTTTGTTGAAAGAAATGCTACTGATTACGAATTTCTGTAAATATATCTTGCTATATGCTATGTACACTCCTCACAAGTAGTATGCTTATTCCGCAGGTAAAATTATAAATTAGTGCTGATGATGACGTACCGTAGAATCGACCTTGTGTGCGCTCGTGTGTGTGTGTGTGTGTGCTTGCATGATGCGAGATAAAGCTGTTCGTTATTATTCATTCGAATTCAGATTCAAATCTGACAGCCGGTCAATCTCAAACATTTTGTAGATTAAACCCCTATTGTATTACTAATCCTATCTATAATTAGAGAAATGTATGTACATGCATGTCTGGCCGGTATTTATCTCCCAACTCTCTAGACGGATTTGCATGATTGATGACTCAAAAAAATGCTACTCCAATGGGTAACATGGGGAAAATAGCCACGAGATGCAAAATTTCTAATTGGGAGGCCCACAGCAGAAAATACCCCAAAAAACATGCTAATAGATGATTTCCAG
>JAUYWV010091734.1:0-14730 GCA_032274565.1 Nematoplana nigrocapitula
TGTCAATTATTTAAATACGACAAAATGATTGATTTGCTCTATATTATGCAAAAGACCGCATGACAAAATATTGAGAAACAAAAAATTATTAGCTCTTCAAAGTGTGCACAATTTATGACTTACCCGGTATATACTGTAGATTTAGTGTAAACGAGGATTCCCAGTGGGGCCCATCCACCAGAAAATATTCTTCCTCTTCTTCTTAATATTATTACGCTCATTCTCTGTTTCATTTTCTATTTCAATTTCGATAAATTTCAAACACTATTATTGTAATAGTACTACTACTATTGTCTACCGAGTGAAATGATATGCACTTGCTTCTTGTAGAGTTAACAATTGGTACTTGACAGTAATCTAGTACTTGTCGGTAGAAGATATAATTTTATTGTTGTTAAAAGGTTCGGCGGACGCGGAATCTTACCGATGCACACAGATGCACATAAGAAAGTACAAGTGACACGTGAACTCGGCGTGATCTGCACAGCACGACAGGTGTCGATTGGACTGCACTACTGCCCGTCCCCTCCCTGTTGGGGCAAAAGTTCGAAAAATGTTTACGAGTCAGTAAAAACTGGATTATGAAAATGAGGATGAGCTGTTTCCGATATTTGCATGCGGTGAGATCAGAGTTGTAGAGTTCGCCCTGTTCTCTCGATTACTTGGTTCACAGTTTTTCTTTCGATTTCCAAACAATGGAAGCATGCAGCGTCGTTCAAAGGAGGTCAGCGGAAGGTCAGTACAAAGTGCAAAGTTCTCCCAGGTCATCTCAACCAGGATCGAGTGTCGACGGGAGGATCACATATACGCTGGCAAAAATTACTAATTTTAACTAAAGATCAAACGCGTCCACTAGCTCGCAATATAACCAAAGAAACATCACTGTAAAAAATCCCAGTTCCAGGGAAGAATTACAGATCGCACATCAATGACAGGTATGTACAAAAAATTAAATCAAGATTTTTTCGTAGTTTGAAAACTGTCTACAGAAACCCTATAAACAGGAACCTGTGACCCCCATAGCGTTTGTTTAATGACGGGCAGCGCGCTGGTCGGGTGTTTCATTGGCGCGGGTTTGAGACATTCGTGCAACGTCTAATTGTTGAGGGATAGTGCGTTGTGCGAGGGTTTTGCAGTCGTGTTCGTTGGATGCTGTTGTTGTTTTTCAAGACACCTCACTTGGGCATACGAAGTGTCTCATAAGGGATGCTAAACCGTTTAATATCACCCAGATGAGACTGTGATTAACATGCAACAGAGGTAGACACCACCCAGCCCTCACCCAAGCGATACCCAATCTTTCTACGGCATTATGCGCTTCAGAAGGATGGTCGCAATTTAACCAAAAGCCCAACTTTCACAGAACACCATACATATGCCCAAGGCTAACCAAGATGTTCTGTAGATGTTGTCGAAGAGAATCGCGACGATTGAATTTGGTATGGCGAATTAGGTGCCGATCATGAGCAGCAGTTGTCAGGCGAAGACGACCACTTCGATGGGCACTGTGGTAAGTACCAGTGTCCTCAAACCTTTGAAGAGTATTACGCACAGCTCCACGCGATAAATCCAACAAATCAGCAATCTGTCGTTGAGAATAACCTCTTTGATTGAGTCGAACAATTCGTTGTCGCAAGCACTGACATACATCTTAAGAACGGCCCATCACGCTTATAGTGATAAGTTATACCACACTGGAGACATACCTAACGCATTCAGCAGATTTCAAATTTTAAAAATTGAAGTAAAAAATCGATTTACTTTAAGAGATACAACGACCTAATTTAGTTTAATATTATTAAACCCAGGTAGAATTCGAATTTCCATTAGCAAGTGGGCTTAATATTATGGCAGGGCAGTGTATATCATTCAAAGCATTTGGTTGAGAAACGATTTCGCTTCAATAGATTTGCGTTGCACATGCCATTTTTCTTACAGAGATGTCTTGGTAAATTTAAAATTTGCGCGTGCGCAGTCATATATATTCACAATTTTATATCTACTGAAAGAGAAAACCATTATCTAACAAATAGCATTTACACAAATTTTATCGGTCATTGATTTCAAATAGGTGGTGATCAATTTTATTGATTCTCCCAGTACTTTACATTACGCAGGTGTTTAATCGTGAATATCTGCAAAAACACGTCGTATTTTGGAATAAAAAGTAGCCATATATTCACCTCGTCGGTGTCTGCGTGTTTGTGAAAATTTTCGGAAAATTCGGTCCAGTAGTTTCGGGGAAGTATTGAAACGAACAAACATAATTATATATAGGCAGCAAACAATCAGACACGACATGAACTCAAACACCCGGTCTTTCAAATGCTGATATGCGACTTTGACGCATATCATTATTTATCAGACTGGGATAAAAAAACAGCGTCTATGCAGATTTTCTCTATTTGATGCATTTGTGAAAATATTCCCATCGGTGATTTGCAGTTGCAGTGGATATTAACTCTTATTTCCCGCCCCATCCTCTCCGCCCGCCGCCAGGCCTCGTCTCCTTCTTATTCTACAACGAAACTCTGGCCAGTCATAATGAGGATATCGCATGGGTGACCCCTAGCCTCAACTACTTCGTTGTTCCCGTCGTTGTAAGTGGTGCGGTGCAGTGTATTGGACAGTCAGTAGGCGGGCTGTTTGTCTCGATTTATTGTTTTTCCATTTCATTCTTTTTCATTTTCAGTTGGTGCTGCTTATCACTTTCCTGGTAGCTCAGCTCTTCTTCGGAGTGTACAAAATGGCCGTCGACACGCTGTTCCTCTGTTTCTGTGAGTATGCACAGTGAATATGATACAAATTACTGCCTTTTTTCCAAGATGCAGACGTTATGCTATAATTCACTGGGAGCTGTATGTCCGAATGCTAAATTGACTGCCCTTTGGATTAAAATTGGATCTGTTTTAGTATAAGGGGATGCACTCAGATGGCCTCATTCCGCGCTTACTCTTTCCAGCCATTCTTTTCCCAATATGTGGCCAATGAATCGGATTTGTCTGGTGGTGATCATCCAACCATAAGCGAGGTTTCCTTCTTTACAGCGTTCCATTTTTTGAAAACATCTTTGCAAAATATATTTTGTTGTTGTTTACCGGGATCTCTTCATGTATTCATGAATCCATTCAATCACAACCTCATGACAATGTAACTTGTCAGACTCTTATCATACCAGCGCCAAGGACAGCTAAAGAGCACTTGCAAAAACATAATTTCATATCGCCTATTTGGTATTAAGGAATTCTTGGATAGTATCATTGAATGGCCAAAGGCTTACTTGTTGAACCTTCCTCCTGTCGCCCTCTTCCATCATTGGGTGCTCGTGTGGGTTCCAGAGTGGGGACATGGCGGAAATGTGTGAGCAGATCAGGAGACAAAGGATCAGAGCTTGGTGAAGATGACACGTAGAAGCTCCAAGAACCTTCCCAGGAGAGCCTGAGAATGAAAGGCCTCAATAGAAGCAGTTACCTTCAGTTGGTAGGTAGGTCCAGTAACTACCAGATATGTGTCGTTTTGCGTCCCTATGTTATCAGACTATCCTGGATTGAGAAGAGTTGGATTGTTATGTGTGAAAGGAGACTTACAGCTCAGCGGAATAATAATAGCAATCTAGAATTATTTTTTATTGGTATTCAACCCAATTTTTATTTATTTAATTTAAAAATACAATTTAACCTGCCGTTTTTAGCTTACTACTATCAGTACGATGTAAAGACTATCATAAAAAATATCTGAAATAAAATAATCTAATCAAATATAATGTTGCAGTTTGTAAAGTCTAGTGCTGCGTCGAAGACGTATTTAGGTCTTCTAGATCCACAGCAGCGCGAATACGCGCCACCTGATTCAGAGGAGGAGGAGGAGGGAGATTCACAGCTGATCTGCTTCCACGTGTTGACTCTCAGTGAGTCCAGATAATAAACACATTGTGGCATTCGCTCGTATTCTCCAAATATCTCTGCGCCTTCGTCACCACCAACTCGCTTCCCTCCATCCACAAGGTGCTGCTCCCCCTTCTGTAAGCACACTTCCTCTTTACCCCATCAAAACTTATTTTTTACAGGTTTGAAGATAGTTAGCCAACAGATGAATATAGTTGTCAGGGGCGTAGCTACATGTACTCTATAGTACGTCGTGGCGTGCTGTAGATTTCAATAATAGGCGCCCCTTGTATGATTTTCTAGTTCTTTCCTTTTATCTCTATGAATAACGGGAAAAGAAATATGGTATCTTTATGATCTCTCAGCCCTCCTTCACATCCACGACTTCTTCTTCTGATGTCATGGTCACCCAGAAAGGCGTCCTCCTTCACTTCCACGAATCATTCGATTCGAACAAAAGGCTTACTTTATACCATTTTGTGATTTGATTTGTGTCATTGTGCGGAATTCATCGGCCTTAAAACGCACACATTGAAATATCGGTATTGCTTTGTATTCGGCAGCTCATCAAACGCTCCCAGAACTGCACATCAATGTTAAAATCTCGCCCTTCTCTTTCTCTCTATCTCTATTTGTTTTAAAAAGAAATAACTTGCCTGATAATTTTTTTGTTAAGAGCTGCCCCATGAAGTCATCACTTTAACGTGAGTCCAGAATTCCTACATAGACAGCTACAGTGTGCAAATTTCCATGGAGGAGGAACTATTCTGGTTTTCTAATGCCTCATAATCGTACTGCTATTAACTCACGATTAATCCGTGTAAGTCCATTGAGAGTGTTTCTGTTGTTAAGTTGTTAACCGTTCGATCTGTGTTAATTGTGTGTATATAACTAAAAAATTGTTTCAGGCGTTTCATCTAAGTAATATGACAACCGCAATTACTAGAATGGCCATATTAGACGACTTTTCAATTGGCACTATGTAGAGTCATAACAACGTGAAAAGACTGTAAATTAAAATCAACTGATATGGCTAATATACAGTATATGCAGAGAGAAATCAAAGGACCATGTCAACTAAATCAGTAATTGAATTCAACATACAACGTGCAGTGTGATGAGTAGTAAGGGTTTCCTTTATTCCAATTCACCCTCTCCCGCGGATTTCTCTATGTGCCTATTCTAGCCTTGGTGTACGCATCAGGGAAAAATCAGAGAATTTCATAGTGTGATGAGTAGTAAGGGTTTCCTTTATTCCAATTCACCCTCTCCCGCGGATTTCTCTGTGTGCCTATTCTAGTCTTGGTGTACGCATCAGGGAAAAATCAGAGAATTTCATAGTCTGATGAGGAGACAGGAAATTTCAGGTAGTTTTGTATAAAATCAAATGCGTTAAGATAAGACTCGCGTGTAGCCGAAAGATCTCAAGCAATTATGGGATGCCATTACAAGCAAGGAAATTTCGACGAACTTTGGCATTTTATATTGTTATCGCATTGTTTCTTGTTATGTGTTTGTCTACAATATGTAGAACTTCAAACAATATAGTACTTGTTAACAGTGATTTACACATTATAATATTTGTACACATTTATAAACAAAAGATGTTTGCCTATACGCAAACAGCTATGTGTAGAATGATATTAATCTCTCCTATAGATATGAAATTAACAATACATAGCGGCAATGTTTCAGCATTTATTTTGCATGACAATAAGATAACGTTTTATCTAATCGCTGTGGACAATCAAAAATAGACATTACATCACATGCGCATATTATATTATATTAAAATTCGACCTTTTGATATCAGAAGAAATATAATTCAAGGGAAATGAACCTTAGAAAAGCGTACGAAGGCTGAGCCTGGTGCGAGTCGAAAGGTCATTTAATAGATTCATTTTATCATTAGCGGTTTTTTCACTTGAATTGTTTGGGAGAGAGAAACTTCAGCAGCGACCTGAAGGTATTTCCTCTTTTCTGCACTTTCAGTGGAAGGTATCGACCGGAATGACGGATCTCCGGACAAGCCCTACTTTATGAACCGGGAGTTGCGCGAGATTATGGACGTTTACAACAAGAAGGCTGCGAGGCCGTTGAAGTCGAAAGATGACGAGACTGAAACCAATGTCAGGGTTCTCATAAACCAGGAAAATACCACCGGGAAAATACATTTTTTGTTTAAAATAAAAGTCTTTCTTTTTTAAAACAGAGAAAATCGATTTTGCACTTTGTTTTTATAATTTTTTGTCGCTGACAAGGAAAGTAATTTACTTTGTTATCCATGGGCATTACTGCAATTCGTAGCCATGCTAATTGTCACAAAAACAATTGTTAAAACGGGATTGTCCCAGCTCACGTTATCTATATGGCTCCAGTCTCACAGGCATCTACGTCCTCTACGCCTTGCAAATTTGACGAACACTTTTCGAAGGATGATACTTTAGGGGCCGAAGTACTGTGGACTTTGAAGGTGGCGTCATCACATATGTCATTTAACAGCTGTAAAAGACTTGGTGATCTGTTTAGGGTAAGTGTGTATAATATGTTGTATGGTGTCGGACAGTGTCACTGTGATCTAAACACAATATGATGTTGGTTTTGATTTTACCTTTATATAATTATATATATTCCCTTATTGCAGCGTATGTTCAAAGGCCCTGCTGTTGCTAACAATTTTATATTGGGACCTATACTAATATTGCGTATCTGACTGCACGTGGAATTACGCCCCATTTTACGGACTTGCTATTGGTAGCCAGCAGCATGTTTTTCTTATGTTCGATGAGGCGATGGATGATTCTGTACATGAGAAGCAGTTGGTGGATGTTTATATACGATTTTGGGAGGATGCTAATGTATGCTTAGATTTAGATTGACTTGTAGAAACAAAAAAATATTTAATTCAATTTTCCCAACTCCATAGTGGTCGTTCGATATATTTTAATAGTAATTTGATAAAGTTTTCTCTTATTAGTTTTATATTGTCATTACTTTAATTTTCAAATTGAACTAAAAAAACAAAACTCTGGTCCTCGTAATGTGTTTCTTTTCTGTTTAGGTCAATTAGAGGTACCTAACGTCAATTTCCACGGACCATGCAGCAGCCAAAGATCTGTTCTCCAAATTTCTGCCTGAGTGCGAGAAACTTAGTCTAAACAAACTACTGCAGGCTTTGGTGGATGGACCAAACGTCAGTTGGAAGCTATTTAAATTGCTGAATTCTGAAGTCCAAAAGGATACTGGTCACAACATTCTCAACATAATATGTTGACGTGGTCCAATGGTAAAGGGCTGAGACTGAATCTATCCAAATGTAAAAGTCTTATGATACGGAAGAATGATCGAATATGCCACGTTTCTTTCTATGCACTCACACCAGTCGAAGAACTTAAACTGCAGGGAGTGACTTTCACTGCCAATCTTTCTTGGGAGCGTCATATCGATGCGGTCTGTAAAATTGCCTGTCGCCGCCTTTACTGTCTACGCATATTGCGTCTCACATTGGACCTCTCTTCGTCGGATTTAACATTACTTTGGCGGACAAACTCGAATCCGTACAAAGTCGGGCACATCGCTTGTTTTGCCACAGCTGTCCTGATGGACAGATCCTATATGTGTTCCGTCACTCCAATAAACGTCGACAAGAGTTAAGCCTCAAACTTTTCTCAAAGTGTCTAACACGAGAAGATCATGTCTTGCATCACCTGTGTCCTCCTTTAGCGCGTTCCCGAAGAAGAATTGCCATCCCCATTCTACTCAAATAGCAGAAAATTACGTTCCTTTTTTATTATGTGCTCTATTATGTACAATGCTTCAGAGCATCAATGATTAATTTGATTATTGTCATATCCTGGTCAGCACTTGTGATGGGATTTATGCTCAATACTGTCAAGCATGACTTGACTTGTGGTGGTCAGAACGCTTGGCTAATCAATGATGACTACATGCAGCTGTGGTTCGTTGTCAAGATGATGCTTACCCTTGTCTCTCAACAGATCATTTGTGATCACATTAAAAAGGTAAAATTTTTATATTTTGAAGAGTTTTACGAAATTGCATGATTATTAAGTAGCAATGTAATATCCTATATATTATGATTTTGCCACCCCATGCAATGATTAATTGAAAAAATTGAGTCACCTCATTGAACACTTAGATTTTTATCTTTTATCTTTTGTAGGTTGGTGGACATGGGACAGTGAACCGGTCACCCAGACTCCTTACTTCTGCTCGACCTGCTCGCAAGCGCTATTCTGATTGTGTTTCAACAGTTGTTTTGTGTCTTGCTCCTCTTATAAAGCTTTTTCTATCATTTAAAGCAGTTTGTGACCAAAAATATCCTCTTATATACATTGTATCTGCTTTCTTATTCAAAACTTATTACTGTTTCCGATTCAAATTTTACCGATGAAGACCAGTAGCCAATCACGTTTATTTATGTTTGGATTTTGAATGTGTTGAATGTAGTGATTTCAATGCCTTCATGAAACCAATAGTAAACCGAGCTAAACTTTATTCTCGACTCCCAAAAAACGTGTAATTAATGTGTGACAATAAAATTGTTATTCGTGTGCTTTTGAGACACTATGTTGGCGAAAGGGGGTGAGGGCAACAGCTGCATCCCGTGAGATGACCGAAATTGAAGATGACTATGTGGTGAATGAAGACACTGCTGAGTAGCACGGTGATTGTTTCGACGCTTCAACTCGGGTGACACAAGTCTCGAAGATAATGACCACTGCGGGCAGCCCACCGTCCTGGACCGAGCAGCTCTGTGTGAAGCAATGGACCAACAGCCTCAAGCGAGTACGCGCATGTTGTCGAGAGAGCTTGGACTTTCCCAATCAATCATCTTTCGCCACCTCCACCAGCTTGATGCAAAGTATAGATCACTGAGAGAAGTCCCACATGTTCTGACTGATTCCCAAGCTCAAAGGAGAGTAGAGGTGTGCCAAAAACTTCTGGCCAACCCAAACAACTGGCGATGTTTGAGCCAAATTGTTACAGGTAATGAAAAGTTGATATACTTGCGCAATCTTAACAAAAAAACAATGGTTGCACTCGAGCCAGGCAGAAAAAAATTTGTTCGTCGAAACAAACATGAGGTTAAGGTTATGTTGTGCGTTTGGTGGAATTTTGAGAGTGTACTGTACTTCGAGATGGTGCCAAGTGTAAACTGTAAACTCTGTCCTTTATTCTGAACAGCTGCAACGTATACATCAGGTTTATCGCACCCGTTATCCGGCTCATATCAACCGAAAGCGGGCATTACTACAGCATGATAACGCCACGCCACATACTGCGAATATAAAAGAAGGAAAAAATCAAAGAGCTCTATGGCCTTGAAGTTCTCCATTATCCAGCTCCTTCGGATTACCACCTGTTCCGGTCTATGTCTCATTACCTGCGTGGAAGACAGTTCGAGAAGATGGCGGATGTGGAATATTGGTGCAAAATACTTTTTCTTTTCCAAGCTTAAGGAATGGTACCGCCGAGGTTCGAACAGATGGCTCAGAACTGTCCAAAATGGTGACCTCTATTTCGAGGAGTGACAGAATCTTTATTTAATGTTATTTTATATTATTCTGATATTTTTAATAAACATTTTAACCGTTAATAACTTTTGAATCACGCTAATAGTTACCAATATGCCAATGATTTGCGCAAACTTCGTGGAACGTTTATAGCAGTGGATAGTTGCCTAGGTTCAGTTTATTAATGCTTCATGAATTTTCCTATTCTCGCTATATACTGTATATACACACACATTCTGTATTCGTATATATCTTTTGCTACTTTATTTCTGTATAATATTTTTCCCGGTATTATTTTAATTTCGTTATTCATCCACTGTTCTAAAATTTCTGTATTGCATAGCTATGTTTCAATTTGCCCTCTTCCTTGTCAGTTGTTAATTGAAACAGGTGTGATATAAGAAAATTTCCAAATTACTGACCATAACAAACTTTCTTTCCACGTGAGCTTTGTTCTCACGGTGCTAATTAGGTCGGGAATGTTTGTGCGGGGCAATTCTCTCATCTGTATAGTGTTTCTTCACTTTAATCGTAATTTTACGCTAACTGTCCACCATTCGAACAATATATATTGTAAACATTTACCGCGTTCAACGTATAGAAATAGTGCACAAAGTTTATCCTATTTCCACCCACCCAAATGTCCAACAATCTCAACCCAGACTCGATGTCCCTCGTGTGTTACAGGCATGACCACAGAGAGAGTTCTCATTTAAACTATCTTTTAAGTTAATTATTACGGTTCAGATATATAATAACGTTTTACGTCTTCTTCTTTCCCGCCACTTAATAGCAGCAGCGGTTGCTATACCACGCCCGTCAGTCCGGACAAGCGTAGGAACCTCACGTCACGTTCCTTGTCTACCTTTTGGTCTGGACTCATCCCGAACACTTTCACTCTCGCTCTTGTCAGAAGCGCGCGGGCATCTCCAGCGAGGGTGTTAGTGGTCTCCCGACTCCTCTTTTTTTATTTTTTTGTTTACCCGGCTCCTTCCAGAGGATCGGAGTTGACCACACTTTTTACACTCAGTCACTGGATGACGACTCTTGCGAGTCTCGGGGAGTTGCCAGCCATTTCGCTATATCAACCTGAGGGCACCACGTGGAGGCGTCTGACTTTACCCTCGGGCAGACAGTGCTTTAGTGGAGGGGCCATTCAACCACACCAATGATTATTTTAGTGTTTTTGCACACCATACCACGGCCACTGTCAGGGAAGCGGTGCTGAAATTAATTCAGTGACACAACCAGAATTTGAATCCTGGATGTCTGGCTGCGCAGTCAGCGTCGCTAACCATTCGGCCACCCACCGCTCCCTGACTCCTCTTCGCGTCTTTGACAAACAAAGTTCTCTTCTTTCCCGATCTTCTTCCTGTAGCTGTCCAATGGTACCAATGTCCCATTCTCATTTGCGCCAACAGTATCTCTTCCTTTCTGGCCAGAGGTCGTTCCTGTTCTGCCTTCATTTCCATCCACTTTGCTGATTCTTCCCTTGTCTCTCGCGTCTTCTTGGCATGTTGCTTTAATTATGGCCGCCTTCACTGCCTCTGTTAAGCTACATGGGGCGTTCTATTATTTTCCTCTTCCCTCTTCCGCTAAACGGTCTGTCCTCTCATTTCTATCTATCCCGCAGTGGGCTGGTACCCACTGAAAGATGACTTTTTGTTCTTATTTTACTTCGAGTGGTTCATCTATGTTCGAAACAGTAGATAATTGTACACTTCGGAAACGTTCAAAAATGTGCAAATAGATTTTATCTTGGCTGTCATTTTTCATTTTTAATGAAACTTTTAAAATTTGGAACTATTGAAATCTCAGCGACAAATGTTTTGATGGTAGCTGGACATAGTCTTTTCCTATACTTCGTTTTTTATCATTTTCCTTGTTTAGTGGAAGATATTGAACGCAACGACGGTTCAAAGGAGAAGCCCTATCGCATGACCCCGGAGTTATTAAAAATTGTCGGCCAAGAGAATATGATCGAGGAGAATTCACGAGCCAACTTTGTGTCCAGTTAAACCGGGGGAAAATGGACACTATACATGCTTGTTACGTGTAACAGTTCAATTATACCTTACTGAGTGCGAGTTATAGAATTGCGTTGCATATTTAAATGTTGATTTCCATTGAAACAATCTCATCGGTGTAGCAAACACTGTAAACTATGAGACGTCTTTATCTGAAATTCACTTTCTGCCTCTTTACTCATAATCTACAGCATCTGTAGGTACTCTAAATATACCAGAAACGATGTGGCAATATACCAGTGATTTTACTGTGCTGAAATCAGCCCCATGCTGATGTGCAAATGGAGCGTTACTGGTTGATCAGTTTCCAAATTTGATCTCTTGAAATCACGATCACGCGTCAAATAATGGCGTCATTGTCAGCGAAATTTATAATCAGGCTATATACGAGGGTGCTTCACTGATGATGCATATATCTAAGATAGCAGTGCAAATTTAAATTCTGTAGAATTTATTGGGGATCGAATTCTAAAAGTAGAAAATACAGTAGGTCAAATTTAGTAAATATGTGTGCCATTTTCCCAAAAATCGTCTATACCTGCTTTAAAAAAACAATTATACGAGTATATTTCAGAGAAATGAGTACAATAAGTAAAAAGAGTTCATACCTTTTCAAAACACTTCCCACCACAGTCCATAATGCACTTTTGCCTCCTTTCAAATCACTTCCGAAAGCAAATTTTCCAGTCATCCTGTGAGATTGAATCGAATTCGTGAACAACCGCTGCTTCAGGAGTGTCAAATCTAGTTCCTCTTAGTTATAAACTCTTTTGCTTATTATACTCATTTTTCTGTAATATACTTGAATAATTGTTTTTTTAAAGCAAATATCGACGATTTTTTGAAAAATAGTTATCATTTTTTATTAAATTTGACCTATTTTGTACATTTAGAATTTGATCAGCAAAAATTATACATACTTCCAATATTCATTGCATCCCTCGTTATAGGATCATATAGATTAAAAATAGGAACTTATTGAAACACCCTCATATCTTGCTATCGTAGTCATCATGAAAGTTCTTGTCAATTTCGGCTATTACGTACAGTCAAAAAGCAGCTTGAGGACAAGAGAAATCACCCCAGCGTGTATAGCACTATCTTTGGTTCTCATTGGATAGTTACCGCTTTTATCGCGGTACATACTCCACACTTCTCTTAGGCAAAGTCTATATAAATTCGATCTGTTATTAATTTGAAAGGAAGAGAGTCTCAGTATATTCTGATCAATTTCATATAAGACAGTATATTATTAGAAAAAAATAGAATTTGCAGGTTTTTAACAGCTGATCATCAATCACATTTGCTATAGTGTATATGCATGGTACCTGCAAAAAAACAGTCTCAATGAATAAGGCGATCTTTCAATGAATGTTATAACTAAATTTCAAATAAAAAAAAGATTTTATGTTTTTAGGTCGTTTAATTTTTCACTGTTATTTGCTTTTAGTTTCATAATGTATTTTAAAAGTATTTTATTGTTTGCGCTAGTTGTGCGTAATTTGAAATTTAAATCTTCCAACTGTTCAATTATTATACAACTTAAAAGGTTTTAAATACGAAACTATAGTTGTCGATTGTTGTCAAGGTTCCCATCTGGCTGTTGCAATGTGTACTAGTGGCATTTTCATAAATATTCTGTTATTATTTCGTTTAGCTTTGTATTGTAAGTTACCTTTTAGTTTTATTCTAAATTTTAAGTATTTTATTGTGTACGCTAGTTGTGCGTAATTTGAAATATAAGTCTGCCGACTATATGCAATTATTATTCATTTTCTCGCTTTGTAGTAATTGGATGATTTTCAACTGTTCCTGGATAATTAAATTAACGTATAAATTCGTCCATACGTACAAATAAACCTAAAATGTCTTTCTCCAAAGTTCGTTCGTTGGCACAACGAATATGCTAGTACGGCGGTTTTGTGTAGTGTTCTGTCTAGTTTCGCGATTCTTTCAGCGCCAAACGGGATGTTCGTGCTATATACAAACAAACCATAAATAAACCCCAAATGTTTTCCCATAAAAATAGGTACGGGAATGTATACTTCATTTTCAAACTTTGAGTTCAATGTTTCCTTATTTTTACATCATGACAAATACGTCTTTTGTAGAGTTCGGCGTGCTAAGCATTTTGTTTTATAGAACATAAAACCAAAAATGTATGTTTATGGTCAAAATTTGAGTTGAAGTTTTTGTAATGGGAAAGTAATTTCGGAAATTTAAGGACATGGAGACGCTCTTCTAAGAGTGACTATAGAAGCGTTTTGGATTTTCTTTTTCTCTTTAAGTTCTTTATGATCGTGTCCATGCATTCGTATAAACGTAATGTACATTCTAGTTTGGAGTATAGGATAATAAATTCTAGGTGACCCGCCTTCGATCAATAATGCAATCATTCGCCAACGCTGGATCCGCATTGATATGACCGCACTCATACTATTGATTATCATATACTGGGATAGCTAGTAATTGCTGTGGACACACTTTTGAGATTGGACAGTGGGGCCGAAGGTCCACCCAAGATGAAAGACCGGCACTGCGCTGTATCGGAAGGTCAGCTGGGAACTGATCGTTGAATCCAAGCAGACCTGTTGGAGGGAGTTTGTGGAGTCCCTGGAGGACCACCCGAGCTTGGGGGTGATCCGGTCTCTGAGTGGGAAGCCCCCGTCGCTCAATGAGAAGAGCAGGGTGCTGGTAGATGGGGCACCAGAGTTCTCCTCAAACCAGAGGAAGGCGAATTGCTTCGCGCAGATATACGCGGGCGTTAGCCGGCACAGGTTTTCTGTGCTTTTTTGTGTTTTCTGAGAGGAAGAAGAACCGTGGAATTAAGAAGGGCCTCGATAGGGAAGCTCTTAAGCATGGACCGGTTGGGGAGTAGTGTGGAGACTTCTCGGCCGCGGAGCTGAGGTGTGCCCTACACTAAAGCAAGGGTGGCTGAGGGGCCGGATGGGATTTCTTTTCACTTTCTCAAAGAGGCTGGGGGGTGACCTGGGACTTTGTTCTGGACTGTTTCAACATGTCTTGGAGAGAGGGGGTTTGCCCACAATCCTGGAGGACTTCTCGGTCGCGGAGCTGAGGTGTGCCCTAGAACAGACTAAGGCAAGGGTGGATGAGGGGCCGGATGGTATTTCTTCCCGCTTTCTCAAAGAGGCTGGAGGTGGCCCGGAACTTTGTTCTGGACTGCTTCAACATGTCTTGGAGAGAAGGGGTTTGTCCACAATCCTGGAGGACCGCGGTGATTGTACCCATCCAAAAGGAGGGCAAACCAGCTGGGAGGATAGA
>JAUYWV010091745.1:0-14730 GCA_032274565.1 Nematoplana nigrocapitula
TAGCATCCGAATTTGAATCTGACAGCTGTAGTATGGTTTGGTTATTGTTTGTTAAATACTTTATTTTTGTTTGATATGTCGATCGATGTTATAACGAGTAGCACTTTTGATGCATGATTGTTTTCCACAGTACTACTTGAAAAGCAAGCAAGCGGTAAGCCTTTTCTGTTGTCCTTTCTCTTCGCTGAAGTCCTTCACTGAAATCCTGGGTGAGTCTTACAAGTTGATCGTCTACAGTCCGGTTCGGATGGTATTCACTGATTATGTCTCTGGACTCAAGGCAGTACCTAAGACGATTGTTGACGACTCTTTCCATCCATTTCCCCACGTATGGTGTGAGACTCACTGATCTGTAGGAGGCCCTCTTCTTCCTGGTTCTTATCCTTCTTAAATATAAGTTTTATTTTGGCTTCCTTCCATTCTTGGGGACCAGAGTTTCATCGGAATGGTGATGGCGTCAATTGCTGCTGCGGACAGGTCTTTGAATAGTCTTGGGTGTATCAAGTGTGAATCAGCCGCATTGTTACCACACATTTCGTCCAATGCTTTCGTCACCTCTTCTATCATAGTACTCTGACTTTCTTCTCCTACTGGTTCAACTTCTTCATTCTACTAGCAATTTTCGTTTTCTTTCTTCGGTGTTCCACTGTGATTTTTAGCTTACTGACTTTAGTATATTCAGAAACAAACTTATTAGCTATCCTCCTATTCGAAGTATAACCCCCATCCCCTTGGACTAGAATCTAATCGTTGTATTTTTCACTATGGCTTTCCTTCAGCCTTTTTAGTAGTCTCCACATTTTGTCTACTGTCTGATGATCCTCTTCTGTCCCGATCTTTTGCTTATAGCAGCCTCTAGCGGTGACATCTACACTTCAAATTTGGGCCAATACGTCTTGCTTCCTTCTTGTATGTGCTTCCTACTGGATCTTCCCTTCGTACACCGATTCCATGCTAGCATCCAGCCTCTCGGTGAATCCTTCGTCCTTCTCTTGATTTCTGTCTTACAGCAATCGAAGCCAACCTCCACGTCCGTCTGGCTCAACAAGCGTGCGGTGTTCGCCTCCGTGTCCGCCCATTCATTTCCTTCAATTCGCGAGTGTCCGGGGATCAACCTGAGGATGTCTTTTTAGCTGCCGGTCGTTTCATGGATCCTGCCTTTTTCTATTCCAGCTTTATATTCCTCGTGGTTTTATCACTCTACGTTTTTCACTAGGGGTTTTCTGAATGAGGGCGATCGCTTCTACCATTGTGACCAACTCCGCCGTAAACGAATTACATCAGCTCCCGACATCTTTCAGCAGACATGGAAGCCAGATTGGCTGTAGTCAACCTGGCGGAACGATGGTGGGTTCGAGGACCATGATCCGTTTTTTGAAGGCAACTAGGTTCGTCATTCGGAGGGCAGTTAAGGATCCGAGCTCGGCCTATGCACGTACTCGCACAAGTCGGGAGGGGTGGGGTCATCTTGTTGGACGCAGGGGTGCCTCCGCTGTTGGGGGAGAGGATGAGTAGAGCCTGGAGCACTGGCTGTATGAATACCCTGCTTACCATGCCCCGGGATACTGATTCCTATAAAAACTACTATTTGACATATGCGCATATTAAAACCGAGGACTATGTGATAATTGTTGATATCACGCAGTCATCGATTAAAACATTTTAATTTTGCTCTACAAAATCTCCAAAGATAGTCGTCTATAAATAAGGTAACTAAGAGAATGGTATAAAACGCTCAAAATTAATGGTCAAGAACTTAGTTTTTACAATTCGTATTGCATGTATTGTTGAAATAAATCAATGGGTTTGTATGAATAAGGATAATTGAATTTGGCACCACAAAAATCTATTTGTAAGAGTGCATGGATTGAAAGAGATATTGACGAATCAGCATAGGAAACTTGATCATTCCAGCACTAAAATCGGTATAGGGGAATTATTGCTAAACTAATTTACCTGACGATTGGGATTACGAACTTCTTGACGTCTATCTCTGGCTCTTTCCTTGCTCCCTGCTCAATCTTGGAACTACCCCTTTTAGCCCTGAGCTCTAGTGTTACTCTGGATGTCATATAATAAATAATACGAAAAAGAACAGCAAAACAATAATGTTTCTATAAAAAACAACTGTATTTTCAATATAACAACCCAATTAATGCACAGAAAACATAGTGTAAGTGTAGAACATTAATAACAGCCAATCACTGTGGCATTTCTACAGACAATAAGAGAAAGAGAGATCAAAGGCACAAGTGTACGTATGTTCGCTTAATACCGGACACACTAACTGTTACCACAGACACGCTTCATTGTGATGGCATCTATTTTATATAGAATTTAGTCGCCACGTCCAGGGAGCTAATGCATTATACGCACCAAACGTACATTGACAGACTTACCGTATATTGAGCGTTTATGTAAAGTTTCTTTGTTTGTTTGGGTTACCCGACCTCTTTCGGAGGATGGGGGTGGGGCGACGCAGGGCCGCCGAGGCCCAGCATCCGAGCAACACCCCATATCCGTCTCCAGAGGTCAAGAAGGCTCACCGTCTCACCAAAGATGGTAAGGTGGAGGCCGGAAGATGAGGGACAAGATAGAAGGTGAGAAAGATCCTGATGGACTTCTCCGCAGGAAGGTCAAGAGGGTAAGTCGGACAGATTGATCCGTTGAAGGTAAGAGGTAAGGAGGGTGAAGTAGCCGTTGCAGCAAAGGCGCGAAAGTTCGCAACGGATAGATCTGGGAAGGAGAAGCCCACCAGAAGTTTTGGGAATCTGGACCAGGACGAGATGGGGGAAATGAGACCAAGAGGAACCGTCACCAATTACAGTTAGGATTAAAAAAACGCCATTTGAAAAGTCAGAATCGCATCGACAACCATACACCTTCACCAGAAATTATAAATGAACGTGAAAAATACAGAAAATAATTGTCAGCACGTGAAAAATAAAATTACAATACTCTTGTTTAAAATTACTAACATTTCACCAGTGTACCTATAATGGTATCGATCCAAAGTCATACGGAAGGCCACACGTTTGGTTATACCGTTGGTGCGTATAATGCATTAGCTCCACGCCCAGTAGTGTGGTTACAGAAAATACCAGTTGTATGTTTATATATTTATAAATAAACATTGTATAACCAGTGAAAATTTCTACCTACGTACTGTAGTTAATAAAAATACACATTTCAAACCTCGAAAGGTTAACAGCATAACCATAAAATTGAATATAAAAAATGTCAATTGGGGGATCAATTTCTCCGGAAATTACTGATCAGCCGGACGAGTTACAAATAGGCGATGATCTTCTCCGGATTCACACTGCCGGTCGACGGATCGATAAAACTGGCCAATGGGGCGCCGCGGCTGGTCAACTTACTCCGCAGCTCGCTGGTCAGTAGTCCCACGTCGACTAGGCCATCCAGATGATCCGTGGAGTGAAAGTGACGACGAAGTTGGTCGGGGTCGGGCAGTCCGATCTCACACACTATGCACCTGTAACTACCTCCATTTGAGCTTGATTCGGCGTCTATGGAGTAGGGCGTAACATACAGGGCTTCTTCTTGGCCCACCGACAACGGAGACAGAACGGGAGAAGAAGGGCTAGGGCTGCCGTCGGTGGCTGGTCGTTGGGGCAGGTCCGCGTCTTCGTCAATGACCAAAGGCCTGGGCGAGGAACCGCTGAGGCCGATGACGTTGGAACTTGGTTCGGTGTTGATGGTCAAATCCAAAGGCAGCTAAAAAGTCGAGAGACATTGAATTAAAACACTCTTCTGATAGAAATTTCACGCCCTACACAACAATGCACCAATTTCTGAATTGGAACAATCAATGGTCCAGACGTGTAAACGGATCGATAACAATCAATATTCACACATTCCAACAAAAAAATCCTTTTCTCAAAAATAAATAAAAGATACGGTTACAGTTTTGTTTACAATAGGCTCTAATTCTTTAAAACATCAATGGTCAATAATTTCACACGTCGTGTATTTTTTAAACATCTTTTACAAATCTTCATGAATTGAAAAATACTATTATTATCTGTGTTAATTCAATTACGCATTATTCTTATAGATACTAGCATGAGTAGAAAGTATTATTCTGACGAGATATCTAAAAAAATAAAATAAGAAAATTTATTTATCATTATGAAGATACAGCACATGCTCAACTTTGCCGTCTATGCATAGTGTTGTTAATGGTCTTTACTAATTCAAACAGGTTACCATCAATGCATTTTATGGGTGTAGTCGTTTTGTCATCTATAATCTCTCACTATCTGACATCAATCTGCCACAGAAAGTACGGAACAACAGAGTTATTTTTAGAGGCTGTTGAAAATCAATAAATGACGACAGTTCAGACATAAATGAAACTATACCTCTTCGTGTGGCTTTGTTTGCCGTCCGACTTCCAAAGCATTTCGATCTTCCATATCCTCATTTGTTGATGTTTCGACGTTTCTCCTGTAAATAAAAAGTAGAACAAATCAACAGCTGCCAAGGCTGGGAGTATGGAAGAATGACAAGATACAGTACACACTTTTCCAAATCTGAAATCAAAAGAATTACTTTACTAACTACTTGACTCGTTATAATAAAGATCATCTAGGTTAGAAATAAATGTCCACTAAAAGTAGTATACAAAGCGTTATCCTTGGAATATTTTAAATGGTGGGAAGAGGGTCATATTTGGAGCATTTTTTGTTCTTTGTGGTGTGGCATCGGGATCAGGCTTAGTTTTGATAGTGTCTATGGGTATTTTTTGTGGTTTTGTTGTGGTTGTGATAGGGACTGTTGTGTTTGCTTGGTTTGGTGTCAATATTGGGGTTCTCGCGCAGTTTCGCTGGTTTGTATGGTTTTTTATGTTTTGGAATTGTGATGAGTGTTTGTTGCAAAACTGTGTTAGATCCTTAAACCAAACCAAACCAGCAAATATAACCGGAAATGCCTCAATTTTCAAGTTTATCTCCGTAATTAAATGTGTGCTAGACAGTCCAGTTTCATACTACTGCGATATATAAAGAGTCCATTAGAGATATGGAGGTTTACTGTCTTTTGCAAATACGAAGTAACATATAAATTATAATTACACGAATTTATTCAAATAAAATTAAGTTGCGCAACTCTTTCACTAGTAAAACTAGAAACTACAAGAATAAACTCGTCGAAATACAAACACTAAACTTCACATATCAATTTCTTTCCCGAGAAGTTAGGTTTCCACATTTAAATGATATGCAGAGTGACTATTATTTTGTACGCCGCTGTAGATTACCATTACAAAATGCGGTCTATAATTACCCATCCAAATAAAATACAAAACGTATAATTTTGGCTTACACTGTCACTGGTTTACATCTTATAGGCTCCGATGTAACACTCCACTGAGTAGACACAAATTTTGATGGATACGGTTGACCTGAAAGAAGATCAGAAATGAATTAGACATTTCATCAAGAACATTATATCTATTATAAACCCTCGAATTACATAATCTACTTTTGACAGTCAGTGTGCCTTTGAGTACCAGATAAATGCAAGGCACTTAAATAATGAACTGGAGAGGAGATACAAGTTTATAGTACACTGAAGGACCGCTATAAATGTTTCCAATAATGTAACATCTTTTACACATATGAAGTGCCTAAATACATTAAATACACATTAAAGGTGATGACGGATACTATACGAAGAATTATAATGCGATTCTATTGACCAAAAGTTAAAATACGATACAGTAAATAATGCATTTCTTTCAGATTTGACAGATGAATGGTGTGTACATTAGTCGAAATTCATGCGACAGTACAGTCTGCTAAAGATGAAGGAGACTATTGAAAGACTGTTAGACACAAATATAATTAATGGCGATTCATCTGCATGCAGTTCTACCACAAAAAATGATACGACTTTGACAGCATCGAATTACGACAATTATCACCAATTACATTGAGACACAATTCACTGAGTGAGGCTGATACATTCTATGATAGATTTATTGCAGGCAGTAGTAAAACAATAATTGCTTAGAATGCGGATATGACAGCTATGCTGTCTAATATCAAGCGACCATTGCGACGATGTCTAATATCAAGCGACTATTGCGACGATGTCTAATATTATGCGACTTTTGTGACGATGTCTAATATCAAGCGACCATTGCGAAGATGTCTACTATCAAGCTACCACAGCGACAATGTCTAATATCAAGCAACTATGGGGACGATGTGTAATATCACGCGACTATAGTGACGATGTTTGTGAATCACGAGATAATCTGGCGAATTTATTAGAATAAAATGTCAAAATGCAAAAACATGTACTTATGTAAGAGATCACAATCGTAGATGAGCAAGTAAACGTTGGCGACAACCAAAAGTGGTAAACAATCTATAAATGGCAACTACTGTTTAATTAGGTTTATTGTGCTGTTGCTCAAGAGAGTGAGGAATAGGTGATGAACTATCGGATTGTAATTGCATAGACGATAATAGGTCACTGAAAATTCTTTGTGACTATGAAAAGTACACCTGTCTAATAAATATAGAATGCCGAAAGTGCTATACTAAAACCTCTCGAGCAAATATAACCACTCAGGGTTATCTGAGAGCAGAATTTAAACACTTGTACCAACTTTAGCTTTGCAGATACAACAACCCAGACATGACACGAATTCTGCTAGTCACTGTCTTTCCACTGAATGTTTGATGCGTCTATGTATGTATCTTTTGACCATCAGTGCTTCGTCGAGCTGCTTTTACGAATACTAGCTTTCGCTTAGTGACCTTTACATCCCTTCTTCAGTTGTATCTCTTCTAAAGGATGGCAGCATTCTTTCCGTGTTCTTTCCAAGACACCCTAAGCACACGTCTTCAATACCAGAACCAGTACCTCATCAATTCGGTTTGAGTACGACTACTAAACGCCAAACTTTCATTTCAGCCTTATACGGTGTAGTAAAATATTCACCACACCACCACTCTTATCGTTATATAACTATGAGATCTCAAATGGTGTCCAATTTCATGTCATCGTGGTTTACTGCCACGATTCTGCACTTCTTGTCATGAGTGCATAAAACAACCTATTCTTTTCCCCTTCCTTACCATTACTTTGTCGTGTACACATTAGTGACAGTTTTTGTTGACTATATAGGCGGTTTACCATAGAGTCTAGTTGCTATGATGGCCTTGAAAAACGAGATATTGGCGGAAAAGTTCTCTACAACATTTCATTTCAGCATCAATCAAAGTGTCCATAGCAGCAAACGACATACGGTATATGCGTCTCAATTTTAAAATTCCAGAATTTAGGCCCATAAAACTATGTCTAAATTCCCATCCTCCCTTTCTGTACTCATGAAACATTTTTCCTGTTATGACGTCAACAATCGGGCTATATTCAATGCTAAACGTTTGAAAGCAGGAGCAAAACAATGGAGACTGAATGGTTACCTGAAGTCGTCGTGTGAACATAGGTGGATGTAGGCATTCTCTGAGTTGAATAGTTTCCATTCCGGACTGGCTGAACCGAAGGCGATGAAAGCGGCGGGATATTGTAGGAGGCGAGCGACAAGGCGCTTCCTGCAAGTGTTCCCAGAATGGAAATATTGGATGCAGTTGACGACGAATGATGATGATGATGATGATAATAAGGATGCGGATGATCATTGGGCAGTTCACTGTCAGATGAAATGACGGTCTCGAGAAGGGGTAGGGTATTTTGTTGTGGCAGGAGAATCAGGGTTCCGCTGGCATCGCGCATAGCTGAACACGGGACCAGGACCATGCCACCACCATGGCCACCAGGTCCACCGACGCTCGGATAGCCAAAGGTGGTCTCCGCCGCGTACAAACTGGGGTTGGGATGCGATTGGAGCGGAGGGTGCTGGTGCGGGTACACTGAAGCCTGGCGTTGGTACTGCTGATGTGTCATGGTCTCGTGTTCACTGGTTGAAGTGGTGGTCGGCTCACTTTCGAGTTGGGCGGGATTTTCGGGCGGGAATTTGAACGAATTGAGCTCGGAAGTGTCAAATCTTCGTTTCTTTGGCGGCGAAGGTTGCGACGGTCTGGGGGTGAGCGGCGGAGGGACTAGTGCTGTGCGGGCGTCCTCAAATGGTGGGCTTTTCCGTTTGACTAACGCCGGCGTTGGAGTAGTTAGGGAAACCTGCAAGGGAGGAAAAGTCTGTGTTGATATATAAATTTTAAATTATTTTTGTCTGTCGGGTTGTATGAGCGTGATACGCGTCGAAACAAGGTAATCGTACTACACCAAATTGTGACAGCTAACACTTGCACTGCTGTAATCGTAATACAGCATAAAATACTTATTACAAGGCAGACAATGTCTGTCTTTTGAAAGCATTTGTGCATGGGATAGCATTGCTCAACTTCAATTGTTGGAGCGTGAACCACATACAGTGGCATGGCGATGCATTAATTTTGTTCATTCGTCGTTTTCTATTTTTCCATCTCTAATAAAATTTCGCACAATGGCTTGCACTTGAGAGAAAGTCTGACTCAACTGGCCCAATACTGCAATTTTAACTTATTCCGAACTATTCATTGCCTTGTAGGTCACCCTAATAATAAGTATGACAGAGATGGATAAACGAGATAAAACATAGCCTCCATACAGCCATCTTCTCGTGACGGGTGTTCTTCTACGGCAGACAAAGTGCTGGATTCTCTGGGGTCTCCTATGGTACCTCTCTCTAACTCACTTCACTCTCTTTTAAATTGTTCGTTCTCTCTTTCTTTCTTCACGGATGTTGGGGCGCTTCGACCAGGAATTGCCACAACAATAACATAAAAACGACATCGAAAAAAGATAAATACACAACTTCCTCCCACCTGCGTAACCGACGATGTTCTGTTGAAAGAGTAAGTCGAGTGATTTATTGGGGTTGAGTTGTTCGGCGTGTCAGGCCAAGTCATCGGCGATGCCACCCGTAATAGCGATCTGAAAGACTGTTGGGTTGACGACGGACTAGCAGCAGTAGGAGTAGTAGCGGACGAAGCAGCTACAAAAGACGGTACTGGATGAGCGGGATGACGGTTCGGAGCCTCGTGCGAGGTGGTTTGGAAAGACTGGGTCAAATCTTTGGTGGGTTTGCTCAAGCTGTTGCTAGTAGTATTCTGAACAATTGTCAAAGTTGAGTAGGGAGCAGTGGAGGTGGCGCTGATGGTAGTGGAAGTACTGATAGGGGGTGAGGATGAAGTGGGATCACATGCCATCGACTGGAGTTGGGAATCGCTTTTCTCGTTGCACGGCGACGATCTCTGTTCAACGGCCACACCTACAGGTGGGGAGTTGGATGTGGAGGCGTTTGCCCGCTGTAGTCTGCGTCCGAGGTAATTGCGCAGATGCTCCTTGGTTGCCTCTGACATCGGTTTCAAATCTGAAAAGTGGAAAGAAGAACAAAATAATCTCTATATATGTACGACGGATTTCAACAACATCCTGACCGTCAGACACTGTTCGCAGTCGTATTACAACAAGACTAGTACGGTATGTTGCTTCGGGAGTGGTTCTAGGCATAACTGCAAGTACTACTATTGAACAACGCGCTTTTATGACATCATCAAGTTAAAAATAAGATCAATCTTTTCTTTGTAGTAAAATGTTGCCATGTATTTTATGTCTTGCTTAGATGCCCATGCTGATGAACTCTCTCTCTCTCTCTCTCTTGTTGTATTTCATTTATTCATTTTTCTCCTCCCTCTCATTCTCTCACCGCCTCGCTCTCTTTCCCACTCTCTTCTCTCACCACCTCGCTCTCTTTCCCACTCTCTTCTCTCCCCACCTCACTCTCTCTCTTCTCTCACCACCTCAATCTCTTTCCCATTGTTTTCTCTCATAATCTCGCTCTCTTTCCCACTCTGTTCTCTCATTACCTCGCTCTCTTCTCTCATCATTTCGCTCTCTTTCCCACTCGCCCACTATATCATTTTCTCACTATTTGTTCACCTCTACATCCCTCTCTTCTGTCTCTGTCTTTCTTTAAATCACCTCGATCAGTTTGTCTCCATTTCCTCTACCTCTTCCCTCTTCTCTGTCTCCCTCTCCCTCTTTTATTATCTGCAATTGTACATAACACTTTTTCTCACAGCTATACATGTTTTTTTATTCTTTTTCCTGCTTGACTATTCCTTTCTCTTCCTCTCTACCTCTGTTTATTAATCGCTCGCTCTCTCTCACTCTATCTCTCTCTCTCTCTCTCTCTCTCTCTCACACACACACACACACACACACACACACACAGACTGCATCTCATGTTTTGGACTGGTGAGCATGCCTTACATAAATAAAGCATATACCGTACATAGTTTCACTGTAAAACAATGTTTCTACTGTTTCTGGTCTCTCACAATAGCAAAAGCGAGCATTTAACAAGTGCTTACTACTCAGTTTGCAAATTAAAAAAACAACTGACTGATTGAAGCGAAGTCTCCCTTATTCTTAACAGCTTGTGCGTGCCATTGTCAAAAGGATACCCGTTCCACCTTCTTGTAAGCTGCGTTAGCGGTAGCAATTCACCGTTTGATTTGACGGTCTCATTTTCTATCTGCCCGCAGGGATGCTAACTGATCCACTGTATGTACATTGTTTCAACACTTCGCCTTTGACCGCTATTTTGTAGGTTAGTCTTGTCGACATTTTCGAGGACATCATTACAAAAGACTTTCTACTATGTTGATATCGGGCCCCATACAGTATATATTATCATATAGTATAAATTTTGGCAATTATTTACAGTAAATTACTGAACATTGTATTATTATGCGATAATTACACTAAACTGATTAAAAAGAAACATTTAGACAGACTTACTGAACTGCACCATTCAAACGCGTGTTATTATGACACCAGACTCATACTAAATAATGTGGTGACTCGTGTCTGGAACATTTGATATATAATCGGTTTTAGCTTCCATCGGATTGAAATAGAATGAGATGATCTAAATATAGTTCTGTATTGTATTGGATGAAATTTCAGCGAGCGGCCAGTAGACATTCCGCTGTTCTAGAATTGCGTAGCTAGAATTATTACACTCTAGTTACTGTAGTGTATGAGCACACACACAACACACACACACACATACTCGCAGAAAACCTATACTAATTGACAAGTTGGTGCAATAACTAAGCAACCCCTAAGCAGTTGATTGTATAAATTGGAGTCTTACTTCATAGATATATATAATTCGATTGACCTATAGAGATGATGTAATCTCTAGTTTCATTGGAATTTCCATTACACCGCTATATTTAACTCTATACTCGAACCACATTATTAGACGTGATCCGCTTTGAACTGGTACGGATGTATAGGTAGGTAGGTGGCGTGTTTTTCCACTCCTGGAATGTTTATGACAAGTAAACGGTATAATTATCAAATTCGGGACACATATACCTCAGTAACCATTTTGTATTATATGACTATGCGAAAACTGACAGGAAAACACTCGATAGTTACTATATAAGGAAGAAGGTCAAAATCCGAGGGTGTTGTATAAAATATCACTATTGCAGAAATGGCAGTAGGTATCCGCATGTCAATTCTTAGGATGGGACAATGCCGTTTGTAAAGTTTCAAAATATTATTAATGTTCATACAGAACTCGTGCGCTTTTCTCGGTGATCATTTCCCCACGTTTTTCAATGATTTATATTTTTCCACATATCAAATGGTCCAATTTTTTAACAAGTAATACGAGATGGTGGCATAATGTTCAATGTTTTATTGTTCACATCAATTAGATAGGGAAGTTATTTTAATGTCATCCAAAATAAATTATTAAACAATGCCACTATTTATTGTGTTTTAATTTATAGCAGAGACTAATATAATATTATTCGACTTATCCGATTATGTAGGCATACAACGTTTTTATCTTAAATATACAAAAAACATAAGACAAACCATAATTTTAAAAATAATTTTTAATGTATAACTTACAACCGGGATTAGGATATCTACATATAAAATAATGTGTAAGCACTGATAACAAGTACCGCGTACTATATTGTTTGAAGTTATACAAATTGTAGACAAACATACTTAGTAATAACAAATAATGGGATAACAATATAAAATATCAAAAAGTTGCTTATAATGCCATCACATAATTGCTTGACATCTTTCTGCTTCACACGAGCCTTTAAAATTTCAAGCATTTGATTTTATGTAGACGTTTTCATGGCTTCGATGTCACCTTTTAACTTGTTACTTTTTATTTTCAATTCGTTCAACTCAACCACAGCAATTATTTTAGTAGTATTTTTCGGAAAGTCTTTCGTCCTATTTTCTTTCTTCTCGTTGGCCCATCTAGATCTTCTACAATCCAAGAGGTTCGTGTAGACCCACTTTTCATCAGTCGTAATAACTCAATAGTTTTGAAAAATCTCTAGATTTTTCGTACATAATGTATTATTGTAAAACGGCCGTTTTTTGTAATACAATACTTAGCAGTACCAAGAGTCGAATACTGAAAGAGTGTTTGGGGCAGCGGCTGTTTCATCGCAAATCTGTGTCCGCTATAATTTGGAGATCTTGGGAGATGTGGCACACTTGAACAATAGTTCACATCCACACAACACTTCTGGTCCATGACCATGGACCGATCTCACAAGTCGATGTGTAGACATCTGCGCGATATGGGTCCCCAGTCATTGCAACATAAAAATTAATGAAAAGGTCGAAAGGATCGCAAACAAAGCGAGCGGGCTATCTCGAGAGACGATCCTAAACCACGGCCAAGAAGGAGAGTGAGAGCCACCGAAGAGCAGACGAAGGGACAGCGATATGGATAAGATACACAACTGGAAATACCTTGTGCAGAAGGAAGTAATGTACCATGAGGCACTTATATAGTGGATGGGTCTCTTGCAGAACGGGCGGACTCTTTCGAGCTGGCAAGGCGCCGGACCCTTCTTGCCCGCACTGTGGATCTGGTATAATTGAAGATCCAGAACATCTGATCAGCATATGGACAAAGTGGACATCGGCAAGAATAAAGAGCATTGGGACTCCGGTCGCAAACATCACAGAGGGACTGCAGGACAGAGCAGAAACGTTGCGTTTGATCCGCCAGGTAGGTCGGGAACAACCCACTGCTCCCTGACCCGTCATTATCCACACAGGGTGGGGCGTGGTGCGAAGTAGTAGGAGAAGAATTTAAACAATTTTACAATTTTAGAAAAGACACTTACTTTCCGAAGTTTTCTCCCCAGACTCCTCTCCAGAATGGTTCGAAGGGCTCCGGATAGGACTGTTTCGACTAGTGGTGGCCAGAAAAGGCGCTACTGCCGCAGATGTCTTGGTGCTGAGTTGATGCCCTGACTCGTACGTGGTGTAAGGATCAGCCCCGGTGGATCCCATCGATGGCCATTGTACATTCCGTCCATCGCAGTCCAATGATGTTTCAACGGAGCCCCAACTGCTCGTCCTGTTTTCTTTCACTAGAGCTGAATCGTTCGTCTTGTCCAGTTTGGCTAGGTTTACAGCAGAGAAAGAAATATATACAGGGCTTCTGCCAACAGCTGCAAATATACATATATAGTGCTCTATACTAATAGCATATAGAAACAACTTTAATTATATAGATGCTGGTAACAGTTTGCTGTTTCTGCTATCGTTCGCAACTGACATCCATTTTTCTAAATTCGGGAACGTATAAGTGAGCAATCAGATTATTTTTATCTGCCTATACGTTTGGGTCTGTTCAACAGTGAGTGTCTCAATAGTGCTAGATTATGCAAGTAAACGTTCCGTATTTTTCAGCACCAGTCACCAGATGTGTTTACATAAATTCGGAAATCAACACAACTGTAACTGCTTAAATGACTTTTAGGTATTCATTAATTACGTGTCAAAGAAAAACTACATTATTTTGTATGCTTGAAATTTTGCGTAAAACAATTCCGTGGACTAAACTCATTTTAAAGCGCAAAATATCCACATAAAAGTTTGAGATATGAAACTTTGGATTGGGGGCTCCACCTTCTTTTCTTCTGTATATAGCTTATCTGTTTTATTTTCTCTTTCTATTTTTTAAATTTAAAGAGAATCGTTTGTGCCTTTCTATTGTTGATTTTCTTTTCCTTCATACTGCATATTTCATCTTTAAAGTTTTTGTGTTGCTTTTACTGTACTGTATGTATATTTTGTTTTGTTTTATATTCATACTTTTCAGTATTTTAATGATTTTGTATTTATGCAAATTTAGGGATTTTTAGTTCAGTCCGTCCACAGTTTATAATTTTCTACATTTAGTTTTTCTGTCTGTATTCACATCGTTTAATACGTTTCACTGTAATTATTTATTTTTATACTGTGTTGAATCATTCATATTTATTGTCTTCACTGTATATATATTTACCTGATCAGAGTTTGTGTAAAGCGGTGATTAAAATCAATTATCCAAAAATGGCTAATGATTGTAATGCAAAAAGTATTCATTTATAACATGGTAACCAACACTTTTAGTTAACCAACACTTTTGCATTGATTTTTCTACCAATAGCAATCGTTGGATAATTAATAGTACTTTATGCCATCGAGCGACCAGCAGAAGGTTTTCGCCATGAGTGTCTTACTGTCTCACGAGGCCGAAGGCCGAGTGTGACATAAACCACGAGTGGTGAAAAGTTTCTGCAAGGTCACGAGTGTGCATATGTGCTTTTTCCAACGATTGATATTATTGAGTATGTAAGAATA
>JAUYWV010091756.1:0-12117 GCA_032274565.1 Nematoplana nigrocapitula
AAGTTTGTTTGTTTGATGTTTGTCAGTTTTGTTACGTTGATCAATGGTAGCGCGTACATAACACTTTGATGCATGTACTGATACTCTATGCGCTGCATGGCAAATCAATATGCTACAGATAAACGAAAATTCATTTATGCATGTTTTTATCTGTCAATTTTCGGGGTCAGACTTTTTTATGATCGATTTGTCAATTCCCTTAATAAACCGCGCTCGCTATAGCCACACACTATACGGGTAATCCTACTAGTATTCATAATTTTAGAAAGGTATTTCAGTCTATCAGACATATATTAAAGAAAAATTAATTGAGAGAATTTAAATTTAAATAGACATGTACAATATAGCATTGTTGATGAGAAATCGATGGCAAGAATGTTTAAAATAAGCTCGAATGTTTAGTATTCTTGCTGAAGATTTCTCATCGATTATGATATTGTCTAGTACCATAAATTAAATTTGAATTTAAATAGTTTACTTGAATAACTCGCTTATTAAAAAGTCGTCTAGAATGATAATCTGGCAGACTTTTTAAAATGATATAAACGAGAAAGAAAAATCGCGGCTTATATTTTAAAAGTTTGGGAAGTAAATTTTATAGGTAATATACAATATAATATGGTTATAAATTGATAGGAAGTTTATATTGGTTTTATTCAAATCCGAAGATTAGTAATCAATGTTGATCCGCAGGCATCATTCAAGCCAAGTTATACCGTCACTGGTAACGAGAAGGCAGGGCGAGACGACGCGTTTTGTAGTGGTAACGCGCCCGCCTCGAATCTTGGCTAGGCCAACCTTTCATGATTAATTTCACCGGCTGTCCAAAATCAGGTGCAACAGACAGTACCCGTCGTGGTGTACCGTCTGAATCATTCAGGGCGAGGGAAAACTGTTCGACTAAATCCTCCTCTGGCTTTCACCGACTGTAGTGGAGTGTCACTCCAAGTCACTTGTGACTCGGTTTGCAATGGCAGCCACCAAATCCTCCATGGTTCTCCTGGAATAGGAACGGTTACAGGAGAGATGACCTACAATACCTACAAATTGTAGGTTAGGGACAACAAAAAAGAAAGCGGACGTGTGAGCAAACACGCCCGCCCGCTTCCTGACGAGGTTCGAGTCCTAGAGCCACAGTGGCCTCGAAGGGAGTCGGCCAGGAGTAACAACAACAACAAGGAAGCAAACAACGCAAAGCAGGACAACCAAGCTGAAATGAAAAGCGAGAATTCATCAACACATGAAGAAAAATAAAGCACAATGGAAGAACGAGAGAATGCGAGCAATATGCGAGAAGACCCAACACATATCAGAAAAGGAGAGCCGGGAGGAACTCGTCCGCTTTAGACGCTTCCACTTTGGACACTCCCTCTGGATCTGGTGGAGTAGTGCCATCGCACTAGAAAGAGAGCAAACGGATGGTGCATTGTGTGCCAAGAAGAGGTACTGGAAAACACCCACCACGTCGACTTTGACTGCCCTGCTATGGTGCAGAGAAGAGACGGCATTAACGATTGGTCGTCCTGAAGAGCCAACACCAAAAGGTGGTAGAACTAGTATGGTGAGGTATTCCCCATGGAATAGGAGATGTGAGATTAAGGTGGTGATGGCTGAGGGTCGATCGGATTGCAGGGAGGAGAACCTACGGAGGTCGAGAGGCCATACAGAGAGACGGCGTGACTGACTTTAGGGTCTACATGGATGGGTAGGCTACGGAGGGACGGATTCATTCGGAGCAGGTGTGGTGGTGGCGCATAGCTGGTCCAAAGATCTCCAGGAGGTGGAATAGCTCCATATTCCGGCGGGGGACTTTTGTTTGTCGATCATCGAGATGAGTGGCAGACAACGAAGGCCGTGACGGGCAGTGGCTCTAGTGTAGAAATAATGGTTAGGGGCCATCGCGGCGTAAGAAATCCCATCTTAGGGGATGTCCATCGGATGTTGGTGGAGTTGAGATAGGAGGGTCGTGGGATATGTCTGGTATGGGTCCCTAGTCACTGTTTGTAAAGGGGTAATGAGAGGGCAGACAGAGCGGCAACGGGTAGTGCCTCAATGGGGCAGGAAGAACTGACTGAAGTGGAGTCAGCCAAATAAAAAACGACAAGAATGGGATACGGTGATGGCAGAGTCCGACAAGAAAAGGAGAGCCGCAGTAGCGAAGCCGTTAGGTTTCGGTGCATCTCACCGAGACGAATGGAAACGCTAATGTTCAAACTATTCGTTTAAAAGTTATAATAAAATTTCCTAATGTAGAATATTTACAATTTCCCAGTATAGCAGAACACTCGGAGCTAATGCATTATATACAGCCCAACCGTATAACCGTATATTTGACATTTACCGTCCTGAATAACCGTAGATCGATACCATCATAGTTATACTGGTGAAATAATAGTTTTAAACAAGAGAGTTGTAATATTATCGCGTGAGTGTTTGGGAAGACTGTTTATTACATTTTTGTCTTTGTCAGTGTGGCGAACACTGTATCTGATTATATGCTTTTGATTTGTTTAAATATGCTAACATTTTACCAGATGAATGGATCAACGGTAATACGTTTGTTTATACGACTTGGGTGTATAATGCATTAGCTCCGGACACTCAATAATACAACTGCTTTGACAATTCTCTCTCGCAAATTCAGATTTAGACCTCTAGTTAGTAACTGTCTTCTCTTGATAAACGCCGTTACTATTAATTATTATTATTGTAATCAAAATACTGTTCTGCATTTTTATTTAACTGAGTGAACTGGTAAAAGACTAACGTTATTTTCTGTTTCTGTCCGATACTGTAAGCGCTTCTCGTCTACGTACCAAATATTTTACTTGTTTTTTTCTGTATTGTTTATTTAGGCTTGTGGAAGCAGTCTAGAGCGTCAAGTGAAACTACCACCCGAGTTCTTCTCTATTTCTGAGGCTGAACTACGACGTGAACAAGAGTTACGACAGAAGGCTGTTGAAGAATCGGGGATGCTACTCACGAAAGCAATGCGGGAAAGAATCAAACAAAAGGAATTGCGACGTTTTAGATATGCGCTTATCAGAATTCGTTTTCCAGATAATACTGTCATACAGGTACAGAGTTTGCTTTTGGTTTATTCAATTTTGAAGATGAACAGTAGAGCAAACAGTAATTTGACATCTCTATTACATGTTTCGGGACTTATATCCCATCATCAGGCACAAATGAAGTACATAATAAAATGGATTATATTTTTAAAGTGCAGAATTGCACTACTTAAACAAACTTAATTGAAAACCTTTTACAGAAAGTTCCCATTCATAGCTGACAGTGTCCAAACCGTTGTCATTCACTGAACATTAACTAAATTAGAGAACGAAGGAGCAGAGTAGTAAAAGGTTATTAACGCTAGATTAATTTGTGAAAAAATCAAGAATGCGGTTGACCGCGTGTGTCATGAAGCCATTAGGTATACCTTTAAAAAGTACCATTTTGGCAGAGAGATGACAAACTGTAGTATTTCCCAGCGTAATTAAAACCTTCGTCACTGCAGTGATAATATTTTTAAATGATCAGAATTATCCAAAATAAAAATCACGCTTATTAATATTGAATCATAGTTCAAAATTAGTTAAAAGTCGCTTTTGACGTATCAAATCTAGAAATTCGTGACACTATTCAACAGATTTATAAGTGACTCATTTGCAAACTTGGTTCAATGTAAACTGAACACGTGCCGCTCCCAATTTGCACTGCCATTAGCAACAACAATTTGTCTGTCTTAATTCTCCTATGTTTTAGCGTTGGGCTTGCGATGATCCTCCCATTTTGCTCGGTCCAGTGATAGTTTTTCTATATTTAACTCTAGCGGAGGCACACAGCGTCGCCCGGGGGGATACATAAGGCAATAAAATATCAGGAAACAGCCAAATTTTCAAATAAAAAAATATTATTATGATTCAGTAGGAAAAATGCTTTCTTTGGATCAAATCGGGGTCATCCCTAAGGGGGCTAATGGGCTTAAAACCACAGTAAAAGTGACCTCTTGAAATGTAACCAATTATACTTATAAATTCCGAGGTATACTACTCTCAAATTTATTAGTAGTAAAATAAAACCGTATGTTTTTAAATATCGCCTTTTTAATATTTTTATTAGTTATGCATTTTTAATGAGCCTATGTTACTCCCAGTGAAACGCCGGTTCATTTGAGACCCTTTGCAACCCTCTGCCATGTTCCGTTCTCGAGTTATAAGCGTAGAAAAGGACATCGCGACAGATCACAAATATAGTTATAGATTTCCATATACTGATGCATTGCATTTCTCCATGTTCGCCTTGGCCTTCCAAATGGGTATCCTTTCTAGTATTTCCATTTCCTCCACCATCCTCAGCACTCCTCCCTCTGTGACCCTTCTCACCGAACGACTGCAACCTCTTCTGTCTCAATCTTCCTCGTATTTGCTTCAGACCATATCTCAACACTCTCCTCTGACCTCACTCCACCCTCCGTCGATCATATCTTCTTATTATGTGTTCCACTCTTAATTAGTGTCATTGTGCATGTTTCAGCACCATATGGAACAACTGATCGGTTACATGTTTCGTAAACACTAACCTCCGCTCCTGAGTGGGATACTTCTGTTCACGAAGAGGCTCACTATCACTCTCCATTTTCACCATGCCGGTGCTGCTCGTTTTCTCATGTACTTCTACACCAGTCCTCTCTCCCTTTTCTATATGATTTTTCCTCCTTTTCTTCAAGCTGGACACTGAAGGTTCTGCACTCTATTTACACTTCTCAATTCTGCACATCACAGGTGACACTATTTGTTGCACTCCACACACAATATTACCCCTACCACTCTTCCACAGCATCCACACTTCTATATATTGTGCTTAGTGTCCTTTCCATTTATCATTATCTTTGTTTTTCTTTCTCTCCATATCTCAATGCTTTCATTACTTTCTGCTCTGATTCTGCCGTCAATACTAAATGATTTGCATAATTTATGCTAACTCCCATCGATTCCCGTTTCTGTCGTCTCTAATTTCCTCATCGATTACTATGATGAATTATAGTGGACTTAATAGAGAGCCTTGATGTACACCCACTCAAATACCAAACTCTTCTGAATTTCATGCTGCTGTCTTTACTCTTTTCCTGGTTCCACATACAGAGCCATAACTACTGCCACCATCCTTTCTGATACCTCCTCTCTCCTTAGGGCCCACTCTATCACGTCGCTTGATAGTAGGTCAAATGCCTTTTCTAAATCCACAAAATGTGGTAAAGCTTCTTTTTCTTTTGA
Organism: Nematoplana nigrocapitula; assembly: GCA_032274565.1. NCBI lineage: Eukaryota > Metazoa > Platyhelminthes > Proseriata > Nematoplanidae > Nematoplana > Nematoplana nigrocapitula. The sequence continues at coordinate 5,277 of JAUYWV010091756.1, forward strand.
CTGTAGTTGTCTCGTAGTAAATATCGCCCCTTTAGTGAACCTACTTGGGGAAAACTCAAACTAATACTGTAGTTATCAATATCACACCGTATACTTTCATTCCATGTTCTAGTAATCTCACCCGTCTGTATTTGTTGCATTCCATGGCGTCTTCCTTACCCTTATATATCAGTATGGCCACACTACATTTCCAATCTTCTGCTACCTACTGTACTTTTAGTCGATCATTCATGATGCCCTCCCGCTCTTTATTCCATCATGACGGCTTCTCCTTTTTATTGTGATCTCCAGCGGACCTTCCACGTTTGCTGCTTCTTCCAAATGGTACTCATTCTGTTCGTTTAGTAGATCCTGAAGTATTCCTTCCATGATTTCTTTCTCTTTCACTTTGATCTCTCATTTGCTATCTTTTGTATATTTCCTCTTTTTCATCTGTTTGGCTATTCTGAATAGATTTGCTTTCTTCTTTGGTTCACTCAAGTTTCTCTTCCATTCTTTCTTGACAGATTTTTTCTCACTTATCACCTCCATTTTTGCTTGTCTTTTCGCCTGCTTGTGTGCTTCTCTGTCAGTCTTCTTTTCTACTTTCTTTTTCATTTTTATAATATTTGTTTTTTCTCTTATTAGCCGTTTGACTGTCTCATTCCACCATATGTTTATCATTTTCTAAAGTTTCCTGTCGTCTCAGAACAGAGTTATCTACCAGCCTCCATGATAGTGTCTCTCAGTTTTTCTCATCCTCTTCCGCTTCTCTCCATTCTCTTCAAATCTCTCCTAACTGATTCCTCTCTTGAACGTTGAACCACTGCGTGGGATAATTCAGACTAATATAATTTTGGACGCCCAAGAAAAAATTAGATTAACATTGAGAAATTCGGTTTAATATGTATTTTGTGTCAAATATTGATATTTTAATTGACCTGAATGAAGTAATTTCATTTGTTGGAAACTACTTATCCTCTTGCTTTATATTCGTGCATTCATGAATCAACTTTAAAAATAATTTTGCATATATTTGGTGGCATTAATTGCGTATTTACTTTTAGGGGACGTTTCATTCAACAGAGAAATTCCAGCATGTAACCGAATGGTTGTTAACATGTCTTGAATTTCCATGGATTGATTTTCATCTGTCGTTGCCACATGGATTACGTCTTTCCGACACAGATTATTCTCTTGCTGAACTTGAACTTGCACCGACTTCAATTCTTATGTTTTCATTTGACAAAGACAAGTTAGCAGATTTGTTACCCCCTGGAAGTGCTTGTAAAGTTCAATACCTCAAAGATGAGCTCTTAGAGAAAGCAGTTCCTCTCTAAAATCTGTCCCCGCGATGATTATTTATACAGTATAAGGTTTTGGAACTATTTTCTGTCTGTTTGAGTTCGATGTATGTAACTTGCTAGTATTTCAAGTATACTTTGTGTTCTGTCTCTAAAAATTGCATTATCATAATATTGTAGATTTAGTTATTTTATCATTTTCTCTTCGTTGAATACTATTCAAACAATAAGATGTGATCTTCACTATTCCATAATAATAATAAAAAAGAGAAGCTGAAAGTGATTGACAGAAAGAAGCCCCAAAACATATCGTCTATATATGAACAGGATGTATCATCCTCAGATTGACGTAGACAATTTTTACGTACCAAAAGTCAGGGATGGCGAAGAGGGCTTCTCAGTATTGAACAATGTGGTAGAAATGATTAACTAACTTTACCACTTATCTCCAAGGCTCTTATGAAGGGTGTTACAAATGACACAGAACGAAGAAGTACTCCAGTGGCAAACGATCTGTGGTTACCACTAAAAATAGAAAGAAGAGAGAAAGACTAAAGAAATGCAGTAACGTAATACGTTCATTATTAGGGCCACTATCGGAATTAGAAGTGATGGCGAAACGATTTATGAAAAATGCGAGTGCTTCACACAAACAAACTTATTAGGAAAAATCGGATATAGACAACCACGAGATACAGTTGCTTGCAAATGTATTGGTATCATAACTCTTATAACGACTCCAGCATTTTGTCTAGGTGGCGGATTTGCGGGGACGCGCGCGCCCCCGTCTCCGAAGTCGTTTGGTCTCTGGATATAGGTTGAAAAATGTTAATGGTCATGCGCGCCGCCAGGGGGGGGGGCGAACGACCCCCTTTGGCAGAGGCAACGGCGCCCTTTCCTATTTCTGGCGCCCCTTTCGAGAATGAATTTACACTCGATAAAACAGGGGCTCCTTTAGGGGGGGGGTGACTAGTCACCCTCCCTTAAACTTTAGGGGGCGCCAAAAGCTAGTGTCATGGGGCGTCATTTTTTATAAAATGTCGTTTTTCTATAGTACAACTTTATTTGTGAAAGGGGCGCCCTTTTCACGATTAAAGTTGTACTAAATATAAAACGACATATTTCACAGAGGGTGCCTTTTTCACAAATAAAATTGTACTAGAAAAAATGACATAACTTACAGACGGCGCCCTTTTAAAAAATAAAGTTGTATTAGATGAAACAACATACCTTACAGAGGGCGCCCTTTTCAAGAATAAAGTTGTACTAGATAAAACACCATACCTTACAGAGGGCGCCTTTATTTTCACGAATAATTTTGTATTAGATAAAACGCCGTACATTACAGAGGGCGCCCTTTTCACGAATAAAATTGTATAGATATCTTATATTCAATTGTTTTTATATTTTCAAGCAGGGTGCTTCAAAATATATGATACATTTGTCCAGGGGGGCGTCAAAATTATAACCAATTTAAGTCACCCCCTTTCAAAATCCCTACTACTTATGATGACACCACAGCGCCTCCTGATGGCACCAGATCACCCTTTTGCATCAAAACGACCCCCATTCGGAAAATCCTAGCGGCGCGCATGATTTTGGAATAAAAATTGGCAACTCGTCGGCGTCTGCGTGTTTGTGCAAAGTTTCAGCAACTTCGATCCAGTAGTTTTGGAGGAGTATCGAAACGAACATACATACAGTATATATACTGTATACTGTAGCTATCCCAATCTGATGACTTCGTCGCATATCATCATTTATCAAACTGGGATCATTTATAGCGTCTCCCATTAGGAATATACGATTGGTATAAAACGAACATAATTTATGGGACACGCGGTACATCTACACGAATAGTATTTTCTACTCGATTGTGTTGAACTATATATGTGTGAATGTTTCTGTTGGTCTGTGTGTCTGGACAAAAGTGTCATAAAATAGCACGATGCTTGACTTTCACATGATTCCAAGCACTGACATGGGGCGAGGTGGTGACTGGGATCAACATGTGTCACTGTCTAGTCGATCGGGAAATGTTCATATACAGTATGTATTGTTTGTTTAAATTCGGTTTGCTAATTCCCCTCTCTACAAGATGAAAAATGTTGGAAAATTTATTTATTTATCCCCTGAGACAGACGGTCGTCGTTGGTAATAATTAGACCGATATTAGTTTTAGCCTGTCTGATAAGACTTCAGGTAGAAATCGAAACAGAAACAAAGTGACAAGCGAGAAGAGGATGGCAATAGAGAGTGGGGGGGGGGGGGGTAGGGAGGGAGGGAGTCGGGAAAGAGGAGAAAGAGAACTCTCTGAGCTGCGATGTGAGATCGACTAGAGAAAATAAAAATGGCCCCAGGAATGAGTCTAACATGCGGTGAACCTAATTGCAAAGTCACTCAGAAAGTTGGTCAGTCAGCGATACGTGAAAGTCTACTGCCGAATCCGTATGGAATTTTGTCTTTAGATGATGAGTATCATCGAAAATAGCTCATTGATTGAAAAAACAAAGGCATAAAATAAGGATTATCATAACTGAAGTAGTGAGAAATGTGACCGGGATACTATCTGAAAAACATCAACTGTAAAAGGTTTATTAGTAACATAATAACGAAGAATAAGCATATATAGCAGAAGTATAAGTAACGAGGTCATCGTATAGCATGACATGCTCCCACGCAGACGCCTCTCGCAGGTGTCCTGCTCCGGTAGGAAAAGTGTTGCATTCACTGGGACCTCCTACAGTTTCACTTTTATCTTCTCTATCTTTCTTCTCTCTTCTTTCTCTCTCCTCTCTCTCTTTCTATCTCACTACTCTTCTGCACTTGCCTTTCCTCTCTATTCTCTTTCCTTTCTCTCTCCCCTCAGCTATCTCCTCTCGTCCCTCTCCCCTCTCTCTTCTCTACTCCCCTCTATCTCTCTACTCGTTTGCTCCTGTCTCTCCTTTCTCTCTCCTCTTTCTCCTTTCTCTTCTCTCTTCTTTCTCTCCCCCCTCTCTCTTCTCTCGTCCCTATCCCCTCTCTTCTCCCTCTTTCTATTTCTATATCTCTACTCGTTTGCTCCTGTCTCTCATTTCTCTTCTCTCTTCTTTCTCTCTCATCTCTCCTTCCTCGTTTCTCTGCTTCTCATTCTCTCTCTCCCCTCTCTCTCTGTTCTCGTTTTTCTTCTCTCCCTCTCTCTTTTCTTTCGCTACTCTCCTCTCTCTATTTGTCTCTTTCCTACTTTCTCTCACACATTTTCTGTCGCTCCTCTCTCTTCTTTCTCCTCTTTCCTTTCCTTCCCCGGTCTCTCTCTGTTTCTCTCTCATTTCTCCCTTCTTACTCTCCTTACTCTCTTCTCCCCCTCTCTCCTGTTTCTTCTTTTTCTACCCCCTCTCTTTTCTCTCTCTCTGTCCACTCTCTTCTCTCTCCCACATCTCTCTTCTCTCCACCTCTCTCCTATTTATTCTTTTTCTACCCCTCTCTTTTCTCTCTCTTTGTCCACTCTCTTCTCTCTCCCACATCTCTCTTCTCTCCACCTCTCTCCTATTTATTCTTTCTCTATACCCTCTTTCTGACTCCCTCTCTCTTCTCTCTCGCTCCACATTATCATCTCTTTCTGTAAAAAACCCCCATTTAGGTCACATATACAATAAAATCAGAGAAACACTAAAAAGTTATTGACATTCAAACCAACCCTACTAACAATTCCACTAAGATAGAAGAAGACCTTGTGCCAACCCTTTAAAAGCAAAGCCACTGCATTGTCATATTTATACAATTATCATCCAATCAAAAATGAAAATCCCACAATGAATCCAGGAACTTTCTCTTTGCCTGGTCATTCGAAGTAGACTGCTCAAAGTACATAGGTGATCAGCTGCTCGACATCTTTCCTTGCCTCGGTCGTGGTGATGTCCTTCCATGTCTCAGCATCGTCCTGCTCATTGGCAGCCTCCTGGCAGCAGCAAGTTCTCTGAGCTTATGTAAAGAAACGCGCAGCTGGTTCCCCGTCTGGATTATTAATCTTCAGACTTTCAGAAAGAAGTAAATGGATAAACGGCATTTGACCTTCGTGACACACAATAGAAGTCCGGTCCTTTAATGGAGAAATATAGAAGCCAACTTTCGCTGGTGCAAGTAGTGGAATGCAGGCAATCATTTTTATTCTCTTGATAAGGTTCAATAGAGAGAAACTAACAAAAGGCAGTGAAAAAAGAAAATCGGAAACCTTATTGAAAAAAATAGAAATAATAGAGAGAGTGAAATGTCTGGGATAGCAATTGTTTACAAATACCTTTACCAATGAAAAGCAACCAAGCGAGTTGTATTTCTATGACATGATTGCGGAATGAACACCAGGTTGATCACTCTAAAAAAGTGTTCTCCTAACATTTGTGCTGATTGTTCGCGTTTCTTCTTTCATGTCTGATGACACTGTACACGTATTATTTAAAACTTTGGCGGCTTGATAATGATTAATTATGACATGTTCGAAAAGTTATCCACCAGCAGACCGGTTTCGGGGTTATTGCCCCTCGTCAGTACTGGGTAGGATTCGAACCCGTACCCCAGTGATCAGTAGTTGAACTACTTAACCGCTAGGCCACGAGATCGCTTGTCGTAGATGCTGGTTGTGCCGTATATTATGGGCAACTTTACTATCTGAATTTATCGCCGTTAAATGAAGCTTATTCGTGGACTAAAGACTGCAGCAGCAGGGGTATCCACATTCTCTCTCCGTCAGCAAAACCATCATGTTTGACAAGCGATGTCGTGGACTACTGATCATATCTTGAAATTTAGTGTTTTCAATTCCACCGATATGCACTTTCTGATAAACAAGTTCAGTGATTATTTCAATAGTAAGTCAAACTTTAAATGAAATTATTTTGAAAGTTAAAATATAAAATCTTGAAATTAGTAAACTATAGATGCTTCCTGTAACTTAGTGTATTCTGGCAGGAAAGAAACTCTCGTGATTAAAAAATGAGTAAAGATTTATTGGAAATGCTGTTGTGTTCACAGTCCTGCACCAATAAGCGTCTCGATTCATCACCATACTGGATGCCTCTCCAAATGATGATCCGCGTTCCATCTCATGGCTGGTCTGCCTCGTCGTCTGCTCCCCTCGAACAGTCCTTGCATAATTTCTTTTTCCAAACCATTTCTTCTAACAGCGTGTCCGTAAAAGACCAGCTTTATGCGTGTAATTTGGGATAGAAGCACTCTTTTCTTGATTCCAACTTTTTCTAGAACCCATTGGTTTGTTCTTTTCTCCGTCCAACATGTTCTCAGAATCCGCCTGTATGCCCATAATTCAAAAGCATTTACCTTCTTTCTTTCTTTATCACTCCTAGCCCAAGGCTCGCAACCATAAGTGGCAATTGAGAATGCTGTTACGTGAATTAGTCTAACTGTTAAGTTTATGTTGATATACTTACTTCTCCAGATGATAGCCAATCTTTGAACAGCAGAATGTCCCATGCCTAAATTCCTCTTAATCTCCAACGAACTGCCACCCTTTTAGGAGATTAGAGATCCCAGAAAAATGAATTTCTCTACTTCCATTACGAAAT